>CABHPH010161517.1:10686-89111 GCA_902168325.1 Peromyscus nudipes | reverse complement strand
TCATGTGTGTGCTGAGACATAGACCAGGGTCCTCTGGAAGAGCAGCCAGTGTCCTTAACCTCTTGACCATTGCTCCAGCCCCAGACATAAATATTTCTAAGAATGAATTTAGAAAACCAGAGACCTGCTCCTTCGAGGATGTTGAAATCATGGAGATGGTTGTCCCCAGAGAGGGTGTGGAGGCTCAGCACCCCTGTAGTTTGTTCTATCCATCTCTTCATTGCATCCTCTGTAATATCCTTTTGTTTTGATTTTCAAGAAAGGTTTTCTCTGTGTGACAGCGCTGGCTGTCCTGGAACTCGCTCTGTAGACCAGGCTGGCCTTGAACTCACAGAGATCCACCTGCCTCTGCCTCTCAAGTGCTAGGATTAAAGGTGGCCCCTCACCCCCCACTGCTTGGCTGTGATATCCATTTTAACAAGCCAGTCTGATTTAAGGAAATACTCAACATCCTTAGTCATCAGAGAAATGCAAATTAAAAGGACTCTGAGATGCCACCTTAAACCTGTCAGAATGGCTAAAATCAAAAACACTAATGAGAGTCAATGTTGGAGAGCATGTGGTGCAAAGGGAACACTCCTTCACTGTTGGTGGGCGTGCAAACTTGTACAACCACTGTGAAAATCAGTATGGCTATGGCATTTTCTCAGAAATTGGGAATTGATCTACCTCAAGACCCAGCCATACCTCTCTTGGGCATATACCCAAGGAATGCTCAGTCATACCACAAAGATACATGCTCAACTATGTTCATAGCAGCACTATTTGTAATAGCCAGAACCTGGAAACAACCTAGATGCCCGTCAACTGAAGAATGGATTAAGAAAATGTGGTACATATACACAATGGAGTATTACTCAGCAGAGAAAAACAATGACAGCATGAAATTTGCAGGCGAATGGATGGAACTAGAAAATATCATCCTGAGTGAGGTAACTCAGACCCATAAGAAAAAACATGGTATGTACTCACTCATAAGTGGATACTATTAAAGCAAAGGACAGTCAGATTGCAACCCACAGATCCAGTGAGGCTACCTACCAGGGAGGACCCTAGGATGACTGTGGCTTATAATAAGTTTTGGTTTTGCCCAATCACTGGGCAAGCTGTAGTGAAACATTTCACTGTTAGGATAAGAATTTGTACCGTATCAAACTGATGGAAGGACATGGGGGCTGTACTTTCAAGAGGGGAGGCTAGAAAAATGTCTGCTGTAACTCAAACAGTGAAGGGGGAGATGAATAGGAATCTCAAGTCCACAACTTAAGTAAAACATAGGGCTCTGAACAGATGAAGATAGGTTTCTTCTGTATCCCAGAATCTAATCAATATTTACATGTATAATTCAGCTCTCATTTGGCTTAAAGGAGTTTATTGGGAATGTTATTATGTTTCCTATTTTCTATAGAGAAAATACTTTCCAGTTTCAAATAACCCTGGACTTTGAAATTAAAACCTGTTTTTTTGTTCAAAAAGACAAAAAACAAAAACAAAAAACAAGCCAGTCTGTGTGTTTCCCTAATGTCTGTGAGTCACTGTACAAGTCAACAGATCCCAAGGAGGAAATGGTATATTTTCTAGATTAAATAGGTATAATTTTAGATAAATGGTCTTTAGACACTTCAAAGACCTACAGAATAAGGCATCTAAGATGCTTTGTTAATTTAGAGTTTTTCATGGCAGTGAGACACTCTGCTCCTGGTTGTATCAATTTGTCAGAGATGATGGGCACTGAAGAAACTCCTTATGGAGTTTGCTTTCACTGTGGCAAGGCTGGCCACTGGGCCAAGGAGCTGCTTGCCTTTGACTGCTGTGCAGCCTGGACATGCAGGACACAGAGGAAAAAAGACTGTTGAACTTGTCAAAAAAAAGCAGGACATTCCTAAAATACCTATTTCACAGAACAGACATTCTGCAGAACACAGAGGAAATTATCTGATAAATTTTGCCAAAACAAGGCAGGACAGTCCAAAATTCCTGATTCATAGAAAAGTCAGCCAGACACTCTAGATATGTAGGCTGAAGATGGATGCCCCAACATTGCAGAGAAACTCTGGGTGACTGTCCAGACATCCAAATGTCTCTGTTCTTAAATAATATTATATCCTTCTGGGTCTCTGATGACGTTGAAGACTTGATAACTGTAGTTGCAGCTTTCTCTAGTTATGATAGAATGTAAATTATATACCAAGTTTTGGATTCACTAAGATAGGATAGATGACGCATTATTTTCTCTGAAGTTGCTAAATACAAATACACTGAATATTGGAAATGTAATTCTAACTGATAACTGTTTCTGTTGTGTATAGTTTCAGCGTGTTAAAGTTAAAACCTTTATATTTTTAATTTTTTATTTCTTTATTTATTATGTATGCAGTGTTCTGCCTGTACATATGCCTGCACTGCAGGCCAGAAGAGGGCACCAGAACACATTATCAATGGTTGTGAGCCACCAAGTGGTTCCTTGGAATTGAACTCAGGACCTCTGGAAGAACAGTCGGTGCTCTTTTTTTTTTTTGGTTTTTCGACACAGGGTTTCTCTGTGTAGCTTTGCGCCTTTCCTGGAACTCACTTGGTAGCCCAGGCTGGCCTCGAACTCACAGAGATCTGCCTGCCTCTGCCTCCCGAGTGCTGGGATTATAGGCGTGCACCACCACCGCCCGGCCAGCCAGTGCTCTTAACCATCTGAGCCATCTTTCCAGTCCCACCTTTATTTTTATTTAGACAAAAGGAAGGAAATGTTGTACAATATTATTTTAAGATGTGTTACTTTTGTTTAAGTTGGATTTGTTTAACTCTGTGAAGCGGTGTTACTGTGCATGTGTAAAACACCTGATGGTCTAATAAAAAGCAAAACGGCCAATAGTGAGGCAGGAGAAGGATAGGTGTGGCTGGCATGCAGAGAGAATATATGGAAGGAGAAATCTGGAAGAGGAGAGTTCTAGGAGCCAGAGAAGGAAGAGGACTCCAGGGCCAGCCACCCAGCTACACAGCCAGCCACAGAGTAAGAGTAAGATATACAGAAGTAAGAAAAGGAAAAAGACCAGAGGCAAAAGGTAGATGTGATAAGTTAAGGAGAGTTTGCAAGAAATAAACCAAGCTAAGGCCTGGCATTAATAATTAGGAATAAGCCTATGTGTGATTTGTTTTGGAGCTGGGTGCCCCCCCCCCCACCAAAAGAGCCAAAACAATCAAACAACTTGCTTAAATTCTTGACATAATTGTTTTGAATTTAGAGTAAACTGACTTGCTTAACATTTAAGGGCAATTTGAATGGTTCACGATTTAAAGTACCCTCCTTAAATATGTGACTAGGAGCTGGAGAGATGGTTCAGTTGTTAAGAGCACTGGCTGCTCTTGCAGAGGACCCAGGTGGGTGTGGATCTGAGCACTAATATCGTGGCTCCCAACACTTATTATTTACAGATTCAGGAGATGCAGCACTCTTTTCTGACCCCTCAGGTACCAGCCACACATCCTGTGTAAGCCTAGAACCCATAAATATTTAAATACCTGTGAGAATCCAGGCAGTAGGGCACATGCTTTAATCCCAGGATTTGAGAGGCAGAGGCAGCCTGGACTACAAAGTACATTTCAGGACAGTGAAAGGCTGTTGCACAGAGAAACCCTGTGTTGAAAAATCATTAAAAAAAAAAAAAAGGTGTTGGGGATTTAGCTCAGTGGCGGAAGGCTTGACTAGCAAGTACAAGGCCTGGGATTGGTCCTTAGTTTAAATAATGATAATAATAATAATAATAATAATAATAATAATAATAATAATAATAGTGGTAATGCGGACATATATACAACTATAAAAGTGTTGTCCTTAGCCAGGCGGTGTTTGAGCACACCTTTAATCCCAGTAATTGGGAGGCAAAGCCAGGCAGATCTCTGTGAGTTCGAGGCCAGCCTGGGCTACAGAATGAGTTCCAAGAAAGGCACAAAGCTACACAGAGAAGTGTTGTCCTTGTCCAGAGATCAAGTCATTTATTGGAAAATCACATTTTACAGTGTTATGAGGAGACAAACATCATTCACATTTTGTGACTATTGACAACTTGAGAATAACAGCACCAAGTAAAAACAAAATATAACAAAAGCCTTCCAAGGAGGGCCATCTCAACACTCTGGGCAGAGGTATGAGTCCAGTAACAAGTTCGTGGCCAATATGGGATACATAGATAAGTAGGTCTCTTGAGTTTCAAGCTAGCCTGGGCTACATGTGAGTTTCTAGGACAGCCAGTGACACATAGTGAGATCCTGTCACACACACACACCACACACACACACACACACACACACACACACACACACACACACACATACACACCAGTGGGGCATAGTGAAACAGAATTGTCCTCAGACCTTCAAGGGATGAGACACTCCTTTAAGTGCTCCCAGGGTGTTGCCATGTAACAAAGGTCACCTAGCAATAGTCTCTAGGAAAAGACTTCAATCTGGACACAGACTCACAAGGACGCCATTCTTAAATGGATTTTCATGTGTTGTTTCAGAGTCCCCTGCTGTCTGAAGGCCTTGTCACACTCCTTACACCTGTGAGGTCTTGAGTCGCTATGGATGCGGAGATGGATATTGAGGTTGCCTCTGTGGCTGAAGCATTTCCCGCAGTGCTCACACTCATAAGGCTTCTCCTTTGTGTGGGTCTTAGTGTGACCCCGCAGAGTGGACTTGTGGGCAAACATCATGCCACAGATGCTGCACCCGTAAGGCTTTTCACCCCTATGGATGCGCTGGTGGACCCGAAGGTCTGAGGATTGCACAAACCCCTTGTTGCACACGCTGCACTCAAAGGGTCTCTCTCCTGTGTGTGACCTCTGGTGGATGATGAACTGAGACCTGTACAGGAAGCTCTTCTTGCATTCACTGCACACAAACTTAGCCTGGCCGGCGAGATGATCAACAGGCTCTACAGGTTGTAGGGTAGCAAGCCCTAGTTGCCCATCTTCTGTCCTGTCCACACCGGAGGCCCCTCCTTGACAAGTTCCCTTGGAACTAGAGAGTCCTTGAAGATCTGTGTGTGCAGCTAAATCTCTTCTTTCCAGAACATGGGTGAACTGTGTGACAGCATCTGTATTTGCATCTTCCTGAGGCATCTTCACATCCTTTCCTCTGACAGAATCTGATGGAAGGATGTCCACATACAACATTTAAAACTTGAGAGTCCCTCCCAAAAATGGATTGCATTCATTTACTTGATTATGGATGGAGGTGGCACCCTCAGGGTTAGGGTTAGATTAATTCTCTCCTGTCACCATGAGGGTCCTGAGATGGATCACAGGCAGTCAGCTCCAGCACCAGTGCCTTTCCTCACTGAGGCACACACTTATTAAAGATCATCCCAATCATACCAGACTCATTAGATCTAAACTCTGGTGTTGGCTGTGGACATCCCATCAACATTCCAAGCCTGAGAGCTCAGCCTGTAGAATGCTCTGGAAAGCTAGTAACAGAGGGGGTGGGAGTGGGTGGTCAGCTTCCTCCCACAGGGAGAGAGTGCTGGGCAAGGAGTAGTAAGTCCCCAGTCAGTTCCCACCTCAAACTCACCAGAACTCTGTGTCGGCTGAGGGTCCTGAGGTATCAACACAGACGCCTCCTCCCTGTCCTGTACCAAGTCACTCCCCAGGCTCTGCTCATGTCTTGGGTCCTCCTGTTCTTTGCTCTCAGGAACTGTATCCAGCAAAACTTCCTCTTTCTTGATAGGGGAGAGTGAAGAATTATGGGTTTGTGTTCATTCAATGGAGAGGTGGAGCATAGACATCTGTCTCTACTTCATCTGGGCCACTCAATTTTCCCAGATTTGTGGGAATGTTTATTCTTCTATGGCCCGCCCCAATACTCCACATAAACAAATATTCTTGTGTTATTATTAAGCCTGTTTTGGGGGATCGGATGCCTTCTTTTGGCCTCTAAGAACACGAGACACATGTAGTGCACAGGAAACATAGATGAGGGAGGAGGAGGAGGAGGAGGAGGAGGAGGAGGAGGACGAGGACGAGGACAAGAAGAAAGAGGAGGAAGAAGAGGAGGAGAAGGAAGAAGAAGAAGAAGAAGAAGAAGAAGAAGAAGAAGAAGAAGAAGAAGAAGAAGAAGAAGAAACAAAAGGAGAGAAAAACAGGGCTTCTGCACTCTGACTCAAGATGAGCCTGGTAGCTTACAGTGTTTCTGATCTGCACAATTCCTTGGCTTCTAAGCCAAGTTTCTGTCCCACATTCACAAAGACAAAACAAGCCCAGAAAGGTCCCCAGACATTGCCATTTATCACTTGGGAAGCCAAACTCTCCTCTTAGGAGCCACTGACTAAGGGCAGGACCCTCAGTGGGTTCTGCCTCCAGGTCCCCACAGCAACAAGGCTGTGCTTTCCCTCAGCCCACAGCTGAGGCCCTGCTTACCCAATGTTGTGGTTCCACGCCATCCCTCAGCATCTTCTCTAACTCTTTGCAGCTCTTCACTCTGCTCTCCTTCACTAAGGCCTGCAGTTCTGGAGGCATGGAGATCATGAACTGCTCCAACACCAGCTGATCCAGGATCGCCTCCTTGCTATTCAGGTCTGGTCTCAGCCACTGATAGCAGAGCTCGGAGATCCTCTTCAGATCCTGGATTGGGTCCGACTGCTCTGAGGGGCTGAAAGCTCTGAACTTCAAGTGCCAAACCTCAGGGCTGTATTCTTGATTTTCTGAATTCCTGTGCTGGGATGTAGGTGATGGTGTCTGCCCTGATGGAAGGCTGTCTGGTGGCAGGTTGGTAGCCATGTCTGCTGGGAATATTCCCTTGGTCTCTGACAAGTTGGAATTCTATAAAATGACTCCTGTCTCAACAGACCTACTCCTTTATCCACAGGGATGGGCTCAGTGTTGGTCCAGAAGCCTGGTAGGCAAGAAGGAACCGGGTCAGTTTAACTCTGCTGCCTCCTAAACGTCATCATTCCTTATAATATACCCTCCCCCCAAACTCACTGGAACTGTTTAGTAAAGCAGAAATTAATCCATTCCATTGATCTGTAAGATGGCTCAGGGGTACAGGTGTCTCCAGCCAAGCCCAATGACCCCAGCTAAATCCCCTGGACCTATAGGGTGAAATGATATTCCCAGCTCTGACAAGCTGTCTTCTCGCCTCCACATATGAGCACTGGTACCCATATCCCAAGATAATTTTTTTTAAAAAATCAATAACTCTATTCTAGCTGTGTATCATGGACCATATCTGTAAACTCAGAGGTGGGAGCCAGATGCATGTCATAATTTTGAAACCAACTTAGGTTAATATTAGGTTCCAAGACTAAAAGAGATTGAGGGCTACAAGAGACTCACCCTCAACGTCAAAGAACAATCCCAGCAGTGCTGGCACACCTTTAATCCCTGCAGCACAGAGGCAGAGACAGGCAGATCTCTGAGTTCAAGGCCCACTTGTGCTACCTAGCTAGTTCCAGGACAGCCAGGACTATTAAAGGTGTGAGCCACCACACCTTTAGTCTCAGGACTCAGGAGGTGGAGGAAGGCAGATCTGTCAGTCCCAGAGCAGCCAGAGCTATGCAGTGAGACCCTGTCTAAAAAAGAAAGCCAAAAAGGTTAGGAGAGGTAGAGTTGGTTAGGAACCCTCGCTGCTCTTTTAAGATAAGAGTTCAGTTCCCAGCCTACACATTTACAAACACACAGAATTGCTGCTGGGTGTGGTGACCCACACCTTTAATCCCAGGGAGGCAGAGACAGGCAGATCTCTGGAGCCAGCCTGGTCTACTACTGTGTTCCAGAGCAATCCGGAGACAGAAAGGCTAAATCTCAAAGGAAAAAAAAATAGCCACCAAATAAACAAAAACCCCACCAAAACAAACAAAAAGCCCAAAATTATTGAATAAATAGGTTAAATTTAAAACCTATTACTGTGTATAATTTATATGTTAATAATTTTTAATTGCATGTATCAGGTCTAAATGACTAAGTATTTATGGCTCAAAATAGTCATTAGAAAATTCAGTACAAAAGGTTAAGAGAAAATATTTGTAGCCAGTTTGGTGGTGAACACCTTTAATCCGAGTTTGAGGCCAGCCTGGTCTACAGATCCAGTTCCAGGACAGCCAGAGCTACACAAAGAAACCCTGTCTCAAAACAAGTCAAAACAAATCAAGGAACAGTAAACATGGGTGGTGATTGGGTACTGTGAAACATGAGGCCAGAATGTTCTCTGGATAGACCAGGTTGGCCTCGGATTCAGAGATTCACTTGCATTGAATCCAGAGTGCTGGGGTTAAAGCTGTGCGCCACTATGCTTGGCCAAAAGAAAAAAGAAAAAATTTAATAACTTTAAATTTTATGTGTACGGATGTTTTATATGCATGTTAATCTCTGGACCACATTTGTGCCTAGAGCATAGGACTTGCAGGCCTTGGAGCTGTAGGCAATTGTGAGTCTCTGTGGGTGGGTGTGGGCGAGGTCGGGTAGTGGAGGGGGTGGGGTGGGAGCATCTCTCAAGATGGCTACTGATTTTTCCCTTTCAGCGTCACCATTATACCCTGTCTGGCCAGGGAACTCGGCAAGGCATGCTCTTGCCTCAGCTCCCTAGTGCGGGAGTTGTAGCTACTTAGTGCCCAGATAAATCCTGCAGCAGCCTCTTTCTGTCTGCATCCAAACACACTACCTTGCTAACCCACCTTCCTCCCTGGTTCACTCACCTACCCATCCTGTCTTTGCGACTGCAGCAGCCTTGACTCTTCTGAGATCTCTCTGGAAAGTGCCCGGAGCTCTAGGATCATGGCTTTTATATGGATCCACGGGATGGTCTTCTGGTTGCTAATCTGCCCAGTGATTGACTCCAGCCTTTAGATGCCATTTTACACTTCAATTTAAACGTCCTGAGATTAAATTACAGTTTAACACTAGGACTGCCACAGAGAGGGCATGAATTTATTAAACTTCCCGGGTGTGGTCCTGTAGGCCTGTGATACTGTTATGTCCAGATTGTGGGGACCCCCAAAACACCACCACAGAGACCAAATCCCGTATGTAAAAGCAAAGACCCTTTATTTTATTTTATTTTTTCTTTTATTTATTTATTTTATTTTATTTTATTTTATTTTATTTTTTTTGGAGCTGAGGACCAAACCCAGGGCCTTGTGCTTGCTAGGCAAGCGCTCTACCACTGAGCTAAATCCCAAAACCCTATTTTCAAGACTTTTTAATTTTAAGCTCCAGGGCTTGATGTCTATGTCTGTCAGAGTTCGAGGCGAGAGCAGATAACCTAGAGCCAGGCAGGGTGGAGCTTTTATCACGGCAGAGGTTGGGGTGAGGGGATTTCCAGGGTTTAGGACCCTGATTGGCTGACATTTGTCTAGGTGTATAGGGAATGTTTGGAATGTCAGATATTTCCTCTTAGATGCAGGCCCCACAAGGTGGGGTCAGCTTATGGCTTTTCCTGAGTCCAGGTGTTGCCTGCCAGAAGCTGTGTCTGGCTCTCTAAGCTGTCATGGCAGCTGTATGGTCAAACTGTTTTAGGGCCTACCACAAGATCAGCTAGTGGGATCGGATGAGGCAGGAGAATGGTAAAGTACAGGCTTGCCTGGCCTCCGGAGTGAGTGTAAGTCCAGATGAAGAAATTTAGTGAGATCATGTCTCAAACTTAAAAAATGAATAAAGAAAGAATGTTATCAGCCTCGGCTGGGGATGCAGTTCAGAGTCGAGTGCTTGTCTTATCTTTGCAGTAAGCCGAGGGTCTGTTCCTAGCACTGTAGAAAACCGGTGTGCTGACACACACTGCAATCCCAGGGAGGAGGTTCAGAAGTTTAAGGCAGTTTGGGGCCAGCCTGTGCTACAAGAGACCCTTTCTAGATAAACAAATATACAAGACCTTGGGACAATCAAGGATGTGTCTCAGTGGCAGAGCATTTGCCAAGTGTACTGAGGCCCTACCTAGTTCAATCTCTAAAGGATAATAGGGTAGATCGGGGACATGACAGGGCAAGGAATAGAGGAATACGATCAAAATATGTTGTGTGTATGTGTGCAGTTTGTAAAACATTAATGAAAACTATGTTAAAATTAAAAAAATACCCAGGGGTGGTGGCAGACACCTTTAATAGCAGCACTCAGGAAGCAGAGACAAGTGGATCCATGCAAAATCCGGACCAGCCTGGTCTACACAGCAAGTTCCAGAGGACTGAGGGCTCCATAAAAACACTCTGTTTCAGCAGGGCAGTGGTACCTGATTCCTTTAATCTCAGCACCTTGGAGGCAGAGGCAGGAGGATCTCTGTGAGTTTAAGGCCATTATGGTCTACAGACGGAGTTCCAGAACAGCCAGAGCTTTAAAACAGAGAAACCTTGTCTAAAAACAAAACAAAACAAAAACAAAAAGAGAGACAGAGGCCCTTTCGCAAAAATAAAATTAGTAAAATAAAATAAATGAGTAGGTATGCCTAGTTCTCCGGTCATGGACTAGGTCTGCATGCTCCTGCCATGATGATAATGGACTAAACCTCTGACATTGTGAGCAAGCTCCCAATCAAATGCTTTCTTCTGGTGTCTTTTCTCAGCAGTAGAACACTAAGTCACTTGCCTTTTGTTTTCTTTTGTTTTTCTCCTGTGGCATTGGTTTACCGCAAATGTGTCTTAAAATGATTTATTTTGGAAAAAATATTCTTTTAAAAATTTCATTCTGGGAGTTGGAAAGATGGCTCAGTGGTTAAGGGCACTGACTGCTCTCCCAGAGGAACTGGGTTCAAATCCCAGCACCCACATGGCAGCTAACAAATGTCTGTAAGTCAAAGATCTAACCTGCAGGCAAAACATCAATGCACATAAAATAAAAGTAAATAAATTTAAAAAAAATTTCCTACTAAGCCAGACATCAGTGGCACACGCCTTTAATCTCAGCACTCGGGAGCCAGAGCCAGGCAGATCTCTGTGAGTTCGAGGCCTGCCTGGGCTACACAGAGAGATCTAGGACAGGCACCAAAACTACACAGAAAAACCCTGTCTCAAAAAATAAAAACCTTTTTTTTTCATTCTATTTTCTTTCTTATTTTGTCTGTAGAATGGGGTAAGGGAAGGTGTTCCAAATGCTCATGCGGACACATGACAACTTTCAGGATCCGGTTCTCTCCTTCCACCTTATGGGTCCTGGGTATCCAACTCAGGTCTTTGTTTGCAGCATGCTCCTTTACACTGTGCCAGTCAACGGCCAGAAATCTCTCTCTCTCTCTCTCTCTAAATATATTTTTCTTTATTTCATGTATATGGTATTTTTTCCAAATATCTCCCAGGAGAACTGGAGTTACAGGTGGTTGTAAGACATCATGTGTGTGCTGAGACATAGACCAGGGTCCTCTGGAAGAGCAGCCAGTGTTCTTAACCTCTTGACCATTGCTCCAGCCCCAGACATAAATATTTCTAAGAATGAATTAGAAAGCCAGAGATCTGCTCCTTCGAGGATGTTGAAATCATGGAGAAAGTTGTCCCCAGAGAGGGTGTGGAGGCTCAGCATCCCTGTAGTTTGTTCTTTCCATCTCTTCATTGCATCCTCTGTAATATCCTTTGTTTGTTTGTTTGAAGACAGTGTTTCTCTGTGTGACAGGGCTGGCTGTCCTGGAACCTGCTCTGTAGACCAGGCTGGCCTTGAACTCACAGAGATCCACCTGCCTCTGCCTCTCAAGTGCTAGGATTAAAGGCGGCTCCCTGACTGCTTGGCTGTGATATCCTTTTAAACAAGCCAGTCTGTGTTTCCCTAATGTCTGTGAGTCACTGTACAAGTCAACAGATCCCAAGGAGGAAATGATATGTTTTCTAGATTAAATAGGTATAATTTTAGATATATTATGATCTTCAAACACTTAAAAGACCTGCAGAATATGGCATCTAAAATGCTTTGTTAATTTAAAGTTTTTCATGGCAATGAGACACTCTGCTCCTGGTTGTATCAATTTACTTCAGAGATGATGCACACTGATGAAACTCCTATGGAGTTTGCATTCACTGTGGCAAGGCTGGCCACTGGGCCAAGGAACTGCTCTTGCCTTTGACTGCTGTGCAGCCTGGACATGCAGGTCGCACAGGAAAATAGACTGTTGAATTTGTCAAAAAAGTCAGGACATTCCTAAAATACCTGCTTCACAGAAGACTCTGCCAGACATTCTGCAAGACACAGGGGAAAATGACTGAATTTTGCCAAAACAAGGCAGGACAATTCAAAATTCCTGATTCATAGAAAAGTCTGATAGACACGCTAGACCTATAGGCTGAAGATGGATACCCCAACATTGCAGAGAAACTTTGGGTGACTGTCCAAGCAGACAAATGTCTCTGTTCTTAGATGATATTATATTCTTCTGGGTCTTTGACGGTATCTCTGTGGGGTCCTGTAAAAGCAGTAAAACAATGATTAAGTCTCATGAGGACTAGGTGTAAAGTTTGTAGCCAGTCTCAGAGTAATGGGTAAAGCGATGGTGAACCATCTCAGCTAGCCACCTTGGAATAGTCTTGAGCAGTTTTGTAGGCTGAAGCCAATCTTTGAGTGGTGTTTATTGACTCAATGGTATCATTATAAACCAGGTAGAATCATTGTTATGGGCCCCACCTTCCTTCTGGAGACTTACAGAAGATTGCCATCAGGAAAATTTATTGTTCACTGTGGAAAACTTAAACATTATTAATATTAAAATGGAAAGTTTAAATTTTAGGGTAGAACTATACCTTAAAAAAGGTTCCAAGGAGTCAAGAAGAAGTATGGGGAGAGGTAGAATTTTGAAAAAAATATTCTCTAGATTTTTGTTTTTTTTCTGTCTCACACCAGGTGGCTCTTCTGATATGAGACAGAAACTTAATTTTTTCTTTTAACAACATGTTTGGATTTAGAGAAGAGAGCCACACTCCAACCAAAGCCAGCTTTGATTATAATTAACTCAGGACTACACCTTTTCTAGAAGTAAGGAGATAAGGATGTTTAGGTAGTGAGATTTTACCTTGTAGAGAATATTGATATCATTAGGTCAGATTTTTCTTGGCTTGTAAATTTTTCCTAGAAGTTTTTTCTTCTTTTTTAGATGTCAGACATTCAAGGTCTTTTGACTTCTTGAAGATGGGTATTTCTATTATCCTGCAGAGACAAAGAGAACCCTGCCCTGACCCTTGTTTAGTGAGTCTTCCTTGGAACTTGTAGAACTGTCAGGGACTTTCTCCTGTTTGAATAGAATCTTTACCAATTTTGTTGGTATCCAAAGCTTTTCTTCTCCTGTGGAAACAAAAGCAAAGCCCCTTTCCCAGTGTAGCACATATCCTGGTTTCCATTCTGAGGTCAGCACATCTTTAAAGTACACAGGCTGATTTAACTCAGTAATTTTTTCTACTGTCCAGTGTCTCTCCACAGCTGTTGTTCCTTTCTCATTATCATTAAGAAAACTCACGGTTAATAAGACATTATGCAATCTATCTTTGGGGGTTTTAGCTCCCCATTCTGTTCATTAAGCACTTCTTTTAAAGTGCAATTAGATCTTTCTACAACCGCTTGTCCTGTAGGATTGTGTGGTATACCTGAAATATGCTTTATATTATAATATTCAAAAAAAATTTTATTTTATTGGAGACATATGCTGGACCATTGTCAGTCTTAATTTGTACAGCTATACGCATTATGGCCATGACTTCCTTTTTTTAAATGTTTTTTTCTTATTTATTTATTTATTTGTTTGTTTGTTTATTTATTTATTTATTTATTTAATGCAGAATGCTGTTTATTGAAGGAGGGAAGAGGTCTTAAATACAGGCTTACAGCACAATGGGAGAACCCCAGAGGGCAGAAGTTCGCTACTGATGTTTTACAATCTTGCATCTAAGCTGTTAAGCCCGTTATGCATGCTACATAGACAAGGAACTTCCCTTAAGCATTCAGGAGGGTGGAACCCAGCAGGGAATTAGCATAGGGAGGATATCAAGGTCGAGGTCAGCAAGCAAGGCAACAGTTACCCAGAATGGGGTCAGGACCCTACAGGTCCCCCTTTTACTAAAAAATGAGCTTCTGACTTGGGTTGCATGGGACGTCAGCAGGTCACCTTACCCATCGGCACTGACTTCTAATAGGTGTGTAATTACAAAATCAGTCTTTTCAGAACTGAAAGCAGTTGCCCATTGAAATCCTGAAAATGTATCTAGTGTATGTATGCATATTTTAATTTTCTAAATTCTGCAAAATGAAACCTATCCATTTGCCAAATTTCATTTCCTTATATACCTTTAGGATTATTTCCTGCAGGTAATGAAGTTTGGTTATAGAAAGAACAAGTAGAACTTCTTTTACAATTTCCTTGGCTTGTTGCCAAGTGGTAGAAAAATCCTTTTTTAAACCTTTGTTATTAACATGGTGTTTTTTGTGAAATTCTGAGGTCTCCGGCATATTTACTATTAATAATCAGTCAATCTCATAATTACCTTGTGCTAGAGGACCTGGCAGATGCATATGGGATTTGATATGTGTTATATATGTAAAGGATGTTTCCTATTCCTGACTATTTCCTGCAATTGTATAAATAACAAAGCTGATTCCGTTTTATCAGGAATACATTTAGCAGTTTTGATTTTACCAGAAATAAATTTAGCAATTTCAATATGTAAAACAACTCTTTCTGCATATTGACAGTCAGTAACTATATTGAGAGGTTCTGTAAAGTCCTTTAATACCGCCGGGTATTGGTTGTGCACACCTTTAATCCCAGGACTCGGGAGGCAGAGGCAGGCGGATCTCTGTGAGTTCAAGGCCAGCCTGGGCTACCAAGTGAGCTCCAGGAAAGGCGCAAAGCTACACAGGGAAACCCTGTCTCGAAAAAACAAAAAAAAAAAAGTCCTTTAATACCATAAGAATGGCATACAGTTCTGCTTTTTATACAGAATCATAATGGTTTTGAACCACTTGACTTAAATCTCCTGATTTATATCCCTCCTTTCCTGCTTTATTAGCATCCATATTGAATGCTGAGACTCCAGAGATTGGTTTCTCTGTACAATGTGAAGGACACAATCCATTTTTTTTCCAGACAGGGTTTCACTGTGTAGTTTTGGTGCCTGTCCTGGATCTCCCTCTGTAGACCAGGTTGGCCTCAAACTCACAGAGATCCGCCTGGCTCTGCCTCCTCAGTGCTGGGATTAAAGGCCTGTGCCACCACTTTATGGTTCTTTTTATGAATTTAATTCTCTTGCTTTTGGGATAACTGTTGTTAATCTGTCCCAAAATAATTACTGCAAGCTCATTGACAGCATTCGGTATCTTTCCATAAAGAGAAAATGTCCTCATTAGTTAAAGGTATAACAATTTCTACTGGGTCCATTTCTGTTAATTGACGAAGTCTTAATTTTCCTTTTAAAACAAAATCAGACATCTTTTCCAAATATGTCTTTCTTAGTCTGTTTATGTGGTAGAAATATCCATTTCAATATAATATCTTCCCTCTGCATCAAGATCCCTGTAGGGGATTGCCTAGAGGGTAATATAAACAGAATGCAGTTAAGCTCTAGATCTACACGATCCACATGTGCATTCTGTAATTTCTTTTCCACCAACGCCAATTCCCTCTCAGCTTCAGCTGATAATTCTCTTGGACTACTTAAGTCCCTGTCCCCATCTAGGATACTGAAGAAATTACTCAGTTCATCAGGACTTAGCCCAATAGTGGGTCATAAACAGAAAATGTCTCCTAGCAATCTTTGAAAGTCATTAAAAATCTGGAAGTGATTGAAGGGTTCACAACATGCCCCAAGGTTGGGCGTGTTTGCATATGCCTGCTGGACACTTTCGCTTAGCCAGTTCCAGATCAAGATAGCCATTTCTGGGTCAAGGCGTCTCGCATGACCAGGATCCATGACGTCACGTAGCACGCAAGCGCGCAGCGTGTCTACGTCATCTACATCTACCTTGCACGTCCCGCCTTTAAAAGCCAGCACCATTTTCCCCATTTCTCTTTCTCTCTTTCTCTTTCTCTCCTTCCTTCTCCACACACATGTCTCCCCGTACGGGCACTCACTATCCCTGTCCTCCAATAAACTCTATTAGCGGATTCTGTCGTGTTTCGTGACATTTTCTTGCAGGGTAACAGCGAAAGTAACTAACATTTTTGGTGCCAAAACCCGAGCGGGCACTTCCAGGCACCCTCCGCCTGGAAACTTGTGAACCGGGATTGCTGCACAAAACCGTAAACTGCTCCTGAGATATTTCTCACATTGGGACCACCGCCGTTGGTGCGTCCTGGGGGCCACGTGAGACCGACGCGTCTATCTGCTTGATGAAGCGGCACATGCTGTCTGGATTCCTCTCCTCACGTGGCTGTGGCCCCCGCTTTTCTGGCTGACGAGCTAAAAAGCGGCCTGTGCCAGGATCCACCCTTGGCTTTGGGGATGCCTGGGGCCTTGGCTCTGGATCACGTTTTTTTTTATTTTTTATTTTTTGCCTCTCCGCTGCAGACATGGGAAACAAGGCTTCCAAACCGGTTAGTCCTTCCTCTCCGCTAGGCTGTCTTCTTGAAGCGTTAAAACCTCTCACCTTAATGCCTTACATAAAGATTCCTAAGCTGAACCGTCTCTGTACTAAGAGATAGCCCAAATATGCTTTTAAAAAAACAACAAAAATGGCCGCCAAGCGGCTCCGTAGATCCCGATATTTTCCGGGAGTTCTTTAATTTCTACAAGTGTCCAGGCAAATGGAAATAGTTGCTTTCTTCTTTCTCAGTGCTAAACTGTCTCTTCTAGATCCTTCTCTCCTGCTCATGTGCTCTTAGCTATGCCTAAACCGGAGGATTCTCTCACTCCGGAATCTCTGACTCTAAACCCTGCTAACGAATCTCCACCTGTCCGACCTGCTAGACCTCCGGCTCCCGCTCCTTTAGCAACTGCTCCTTCAGCTCCTCCTTCGGACTCTTCTCCTTCTAAAGCCGATCTTCCTTCGGCAAAAGCTGCTTCTTCCTCGGCAGTGGTCGTTTCCAAAGGCCCTGCCCTAGCTCCGACCTTCACTCCTCCTACCACCCGCTCTTGAACTGCTAAATTACCTGACTCCAGCCGTCCAAACCCTTCCACTGTTCTCCCTTTGCGAGAGGTAGCCGGCGTGGATGGGCTAATAAAAGTTCACGTTCCATTCTCTCTAGCAGAACTCTCTCAGATAGAAAGTAAGCTGGGTTCTTATACTTCTAATTCTGCTTCCTTTATTAAACAGTTTCAATATATAACTCAATCTTATAGTCTCACCTTTCATGATATATTCATGATACTTTCTAATAATTTACTTCCTGAGGAGCGCAGGCGGGTTTGGAAGCAGGCCAGGACCCATGCAGATGAAATTCATCAGACTAACCTCTCACATCCCCCAGGAGCTTAGGTGGTTCCTGACCAAGAGCCACACTGGGACTACAATACCCAGGGTGGCTGTCTAGCCAGAGTTAGGTTTATTACCTGTCTCCTGACAGGCCTCCGTAAGGCTGCCCTAAAGCCAGTTAATTATGAAAAATTAAAAATGGTAATTCAAGATAAGGACGAAAATCCGTCTCTTGTTCCCCAGACCTCCCCAACTAAAACTTAAGCATCCAGAGAGCAAGGCTCCTGACCCTACAGGCAAAAGAGTCATCTGTGGCATTTAAGGTGTGCCAGGGAAGGGATAAAAGCCCAAAAACAAAATTGCCAAGTGCTGGCACTCGCTGACACCCAAAAACTGTTGGGTCCCTGTTTTAAGTGAGGAAAAGGCCACGGGCTAGCGAATGCCCTGCCAGGCCATCAACAGCCTTGTTAAAGGTGCCGCCTAGAAAGACAAAGAGTCAGCTGACTGCCCCCAGGCACCAAGATGCATGGGTACATCAAGCTAAGACCTCCAGCAGACCTAGGCTTGGATACTGACATGGCAGGGAACCCAGAACGCAGCAGGGAAGCGATCCGTTTCTTTCCTTCTGGACACCAAAGCCACTGACTCAGTCCTGGGAGTTTTGGGATGTCACCTCTCCTTTATTGTCGGGTACAGAAGACAGCCTTACCTGCCTCATCAGACACCACCACTTAATTGTATTTTTAGAGGCATCCCTCTCACACACACATTCCTAGTGGTGCCAAGCTGCCCTGTACCTTTAGTGGGAAGGGATTTACTAGCTAAGGTAGGAGCATCCATTTCCTTTGCCCCACACATTGGCCTTATTCCAGAAGCGCCAGCAGCTCCTCTACTCCTTCCCCTAGCCACTGACTCTTCTGACTCTAACAATTCTTTTCCCTTGCCAGCCTCTCAGGTAGACCCAAAAGTTTGGGATACCCAAAACCCTTCTAGTGCTAGGCACCATCAGCCTGTTATTATCCAGCTACAAGATCCTGCCAGGTATATCAACCAAGCTCAGTATCCCCTCTCACTCTCAAGCTCCAGAGGACATCAGGATCCACTGCCTTGTCACCAATTCCAGAGGAATAAGGTATTACCCCCCCCTCATTTCCCAACCAGGGCCACACAGAGCCGGAGGCAAAAGGACCATCAAAAATATCCAGGTGGTAAGGAAAAATATAACAATCTATCATTGGTCAATACCCAGCAACTGATCACCTGTGTTTCCTAAATGCTAATCTAATAAGGAAAACAGGTGCCTTAAACTACCTCTAATGAGGCTTGCCTCAGATAAAATTAAGCAGAGTACTAAGGCCAATCTACCTCAGATAAATGTTATATGTCTCCATCTGGGCAGGCCAGATCTACCTCAGATAAATGTTATATGTCTCCATTCGGACAGGCCAGATCTATCTCAGATAAATGCCAACTCCAAAAACAAAATAATAACGATTCTTTTTCTCTAAGCTTTTCTATGTCAACAGTATCTCGTCAAACGGAAGGCTCCCAACCACATCACGGAAGGTTTCCAGCAGCTGCAGAACAAGGGGATGGCGAACGTCATTCCAGGACCTCCCCACCATCATCCCAGGACTCCACAAGATACCCTTTCATCCCCCCGACAAGAGCTAACCAATGCCCACTGTTCAGCTGGAAGCAGTCTTTGAGAGAAACGTCACCCCCATACCCAGTCAACCCCAATTTTTTTCTTTTTTAAAGGAAAAGAGTCGGGAATGAAGGGTTCACAACATGCCCCAAGGTTGGACATGTTTGCATATGCCTGCTGGACACTTTCGCTTAGCCAGTTCCAGGTCAAGATAGCCATTTCTGGGTCAAGGTGTCTCGCGTGACCAGGATCCATGACGTCACGTAGCCACGCAAGCGCGCAGCGTGCCTACGTCATCTACGTCTACCTTGCACACCCCGCCTTTAAAAGCCGGCACCATGTTCCCCATTTCTCTCTCTCTCTTTCTCTTTCTCTCCTTCCTTCTCCACACACGTGTCTCCCCGTACGGGCACTCACTATCCCTGTCCTCCAATAAACTCTATTAGCGGATTCTGTCGTGTTTCGTGACGTTTTCTTGCAGGGTAACAGCAAAAATAACTAACAGTGATCTCTCCTGATTTATAACTCTGGGGTCTAATTTTTTGTAGAGGTATTTTATACCCTAAGTAATTAATAGAATATCTTCTGTATTTTTTCAGGAGCAATTTGTAATCCCCAGCTAGGCAAAACTCTAATTCTTTTACATTATTTCTAAAGTATCTACCTTTAAATCAGCTAACAAGATACTATCCATATCATGGTAAATTATAGATTGTGGAAACTATACAAGAATTATACATAAAATAAAGATAAATGTTTTTTAAAAAGAGAGAGAGAGAGTGATTTATTTCAGGACCCTTTCACAGGCTCAGCATGTAAAGGAGCATGCTGCAAACCATGACCTGAGCTGGATCCCCGGGACACACCCATATATGGAAGGAGAGAACAGGCTCCCCAGATGTGGTCTTCAGACCACGTGACATTTTGGTACACCTGGTCCCAACCCTCATTATGGACACAAAATAAAGAAATAAAATGGCAGCCGGGTGGTGGTGACGCATGCCTTTAATCCCAGCACTCAGGAGGCAGAGCCAGGCAGATCTCTGTGAGTTCAAGGTCAGCCTGGTCTACAGAGCGAGATCCACACAGGCACCAAAAGCTACACAGAGAAACCCTGTGTTGAAAAAAACAAACAAACAAACAAACAGAAAAACAGAAAAAAACCCAAAGAAATAAAATATAATGAAAAATTTAAAATAAATATTTTTTCCACTATAAAACATTATAAGACACATTTACATTAAACAAAGCCACAGTAGAAACACAAAACAAAACAAAAGAAAACAAAACGCAAGTGACTTAGTGTTCTACTGCTGAGAAAAGACACCAGAAGAAAGCATTTGATTGGGAGCTTGCTCACAATGTCAGAGGTTTAGTCCATTATCATCATGGCAGGAGCATGCAGACCTAGTCCATGACTAGAGAACTAGGCACGCTTACTCATTTATTTTATTAATTTTTTTATTCTCTCTCTCTTTCTCATTTTGTTTTTAGACAGGGTTTCTCTGTGTAACAGCCCTAGCTGTCCTGGAACTTCCTCTGTAGACCAGGCTGACCTTGAACTCACAGCAATCCTCCTGCCTCTGCCTCCAAGAAGCTAAGATTAAAGGCATGAGACACCATTGCCCCTCTGAGACAGAGTCTCTTTGTGCAGCCCTGGATACCCTGGAACTTGCTGTGCAGACCAGACTGATCTGAACTTTGCAGAGATCTACCCTTCTCTGCCTCCTGAGTGCTGCTATTAAAGATGTGTGCTGCCGGGCGTTGGTGGCGCACGCCTTTAATCCCAGCACTCGGGAGGCAGAGGCAGGCGGATCTCTGTGAGTTCGAGGCCAGCCTGGGCTACCAAGTGAGCTCCAGGAAAGGCGCAAAGCTATGCAGAGAAACCCTGTCTCGAAGAAAAAAAAAAAAAGATGTGTGCCACCACACCTAAGTAATTTATTTGTTATTTAAAAATATTTTCATTAATGTTTTACAAACTGCACACACGCACACAACATATTTTGATCGTATTCCTCTATTCCTTGCCCTATCATGTCCCCGACCTACGCTATTATCTTTTAGAGATTGAACTAGTTAGGGAGGGCCTCACTACACTTGGCAAATGCTCTGCCACTGAGACACATCCTTGATTGTCCCAAAGTCTTATATATGTGTTTATCTAGAAAGGGTCTCTATAGCACAGGCTGGCCCCAAGCTGCCTTAAACTTCTGAACCTCCTACCAGAGATTGCAGTGTGTGTCAGCACACCGGTTTTCTACAGTGCTAGGAACAGACCCTCAGCCCACTGCAATGCTAAGGCAAGCACTCTGATGTCTGAGCTGAATCTCCCCCAGGGCCTGATAAAACTATTTATTCATTTTTTAAGTTTGAGACAGGATCTCACCAAATTTCCTAAGCTGGCCTTGACTTGACGATCCTCCTGCCTCATTTTCTCACTAGCTGGTATCACAAGCCTACATACAGGACCACGCCCGAATAGTTTAATAAGTTCTTCCCTACCCTGCGGCAGTCCTAGGGTTACTTTGTAATTTAATCTTGGGATATCTAAAATGACATCTATAATGGTGTCTAAAGGCTCCAGGCGATCACTGAGAAAATTAGCAACCGGAAGACAGTTCCGTGGATCCGCTATAAAAGCCATGATCCTAGAGCTCCAGGCACTTTACAGAGAGTAAAGGCTGCTCAGGAGAGTCAAGGCTGCTGCAGGCACTAAGACAGGACCTGGAGGTACGTGAACCAGGGAGGAAGGTGGGTTAAAGGAGGCTGCTGCAAGATTTAGCTGGGCATGAAGTACCTGCAGCTCCGCACTAGGGAGCTGAGGCAGGAGGATGTCACATTAAACAGAGTAGGAGTTCCCTGCTGCTATTCAGGGCGGCAAGGTGAGGAGTTCACAGCAAACAAACAGAAGGACCCCAGGTACAATGAACTTCCGCTCCTTTGATGAACACCTTTCTCCCTTGTGCCTGGATCCTGCTAATCACCATGATACTTTGCAGATTCCAAGCCTGGATTCCACCTTGCTCCAATCTGCGGCTCTTGACCCCCCTCATTGGGTCACATGGTTGCATGCTGGAATTTGTTTGTTTCTGGTTTTACCAGACAGAGTTTCTCTGTGTAGCCCCGGCTGTCCTGGAACTCACTCTGTAGACCATGCTGGCCTCGAATGCTTTTCTTTCTTCCTTTCTTTCTTCCTTTCTTCCTTTCTTCCTTTCTTTTTTTTTTTTCCCCAGAGCTGACGATCAAACCCAGGGCCTTGCACTTGCTAGGCAAGCGCTCTACCACTGAGCTAAATCCCCAACCCTGGCCTCGAACTCTTAAGAGACAGGTCTGTCTCTGCCTTCCAAGTGCTGGGATTAAAGGCGTGTGCCAACATCGCCCGGTTTCGGCAGTCATTCCTTTTTGTTTGTTTGTTGTTTGTTGTTTTTTGTTTTTTTTTTTCCAAGACAGGGTTTATTTATGTAGCTTTTGGAGCCTTTCCTGGAACTTGCTCTGCAGACCAGACTGGCCTCAAACTCACAGAGATCTGCCTACCTCTGCCTCCCTAGTGCTGGGATTAAAGGCATGCGCCAAAACCGCCCGGCATTTTGGCAGTTATTCTTAATTAACACAATAATAAAAAGCCGTGGGAATGAAGAACACAAAAATCCGTTGTGGAGGGCTATGGGTACGCTTACCTGTAATCCCAGTTCTCAGGAGACAAGATAACAGATGGTGTTAAGAGTTCAAAGCCCAACCCGGACAATGGAATGAGTTTCAAGCCAGTTTGGGATGCACAGCCCTATCCTGTGTCAAAACAAAAAGGAAAAACAAAACCCCCAAACCACTATGGAACACATTTAAATCAATGATGAAAATAGTTCTCTATTAACGTTCCAACTCCAGAAACATTAAAGTAGTAGATTTTTTTTTTAACACCGTAGGGAGTGGGTGGGTGGGTGATGTTTGTTTTTAACTTTATTTCTACAGTGCTGAGGACATGACCCAAGGTCTCAAAGATGCCAGGCAAGCACTCTACCAACTGAGCTAGGTCTCCAACCTTGCAATCTCTCTTTGTCTCTGTCCCTCTGTCTCTGACAGGGACAGGGTCTTCCTATGTAGTCCAAGCTGGCCTAGAACTCAGACCTTTCTGTCTCTGCCCCCAGAGTGCTGGGATTATAGGCATATTCACCATACTGCTCAGGCTGAGATTACCTGTGTTTTTATTTTAAAATTATCTTTTTAATTATTAAAATAAAGAGACCAGGTACTAGGCACACACAGAAAGGCAGATCTCTGTGAGTTGGAGTCCAGCCAGAGCTCCACAGAGAGACTCTGTCTCAAGAACCATTTTGTGTGCTGTGGCCATAGCTCAGCAGTTAAGAGCACCCACTGCTCTTCTAGAGAACCCAGATTTCATTTCAAGAGCCCACAGAAACTCACAATTGCCCACAGCTCCAAGGCCTCCAAGTCCTGTGTACTAGGCACAAATGTGGTCCAGAGACTAACATGCATATAAAACATCCAAACACATAAAATTTAAAGTTTTAATTTTTTTCTGTTTTCTTCTGGCCAAGCGTAGTGGACTCAGATGCATGCAGATCTCTGAATTCAACCCCAGCCTGGTCTCTGTGGTCATCTTTCACAGTATCCAGTCACTATCCATATTTTTTTTCTTGATTTGTTTGTTTTGCTTTGAGACAGGGTTTCTATGTGTAGCTTTGGGTGTCCTGCAACTGGATCTGTAGAACAGGCTGGCCTCAAACTTGGACTAAAGGTGTGCATCACCTACCTGGCTACAAACATTTTTTTTCTCTCAACCTTTTCTATTGATTTTCTAATGACTATTTTAAGTAATAAATACTTAAAATCACTTAGACCTGATTTATATAATTAAAAATTTATTAGCATATAAATGATGCGTACTAATGTTTTTAATTTAATATATTTATTTAATAGTTGTGTTTGGGTTTTTTTGGTTGGTTGTTTTGGTTTTTTTTCCGGTTTGTGGGGGTGTTTTTTTTTTTTTTTTTTTTGAGAGAGAGAGAGATAGCCTCACTATATCCTGGCTGATCTGGAACTCACGATGTAGACCAGGCTGGGTTCCAGAGATTTGACTGTTTTGCCTTCCTGATATTAAAGGTGTGCTTCACTACACCCAGCAGCAATTCTGTGTGTTTGTAAGTGTGTAAACTAGGAACTGAACTCTTATCTAAAACAGCAGCAGAAGTTCCTAACTAACTCTACCTCACCCCTGCTTTTTGGTTGTTTGTTTTGTTTGTTTTTTGAGGTTTGTTGTTTTTTGGGGGGTGGGGTGGGGGTTTTTTTGGGGTTTTTTTTTTTTTTTGAGACAGGATTTCTCTGTAGCTTTGGAGCCTGTCCTGGATCTCGCTCTGTAGACCAGGTTGGCCTCGAACTCACAGAGATCTGCCTGGCTTTGCCTCCCAAGTGCTAGGATTAAAGGCGTGTGCCACCACGCCTTTATTTTTTTTTTTTTTAGACAGAGTCTCTCTGCATAGCTCTGGCTGCTCTGGGACTGAGAGCTCTGCCTTCCTCTCCCTCCAGAATCCTGGGACTGAAGGTGTGGTGGCTCACACCTTTAATCCCAGCACTTGGGAGGTAGAGGCAGCCTGGTCTACAGAGCAAGTTCCAGGACAGCCAGGGTTAAACAGAGAGACCCTGTCAGGAAAAACAAAAACAAAAAAGAATACTGTTACTTCTATGTGCAGATGGTGGTAATGATCCCACCTGTGCCCATTTGAAGACGAGATCAGGAACCATTGATTCTTTAAAGTCAGCATGTGTAGGAACACAGAGTTGGAAGACTAGGATGAGTTAATTTCTATATATTTGATTTTGTGTTCTGAAACTGAATTTTGCTCTGTAGCCCAGGCTAGCTTCAAACAACCCTTCTCTTTTAGCATCTCCAGTGTTGGGATAATGGGTTGAGCCACCATACCCATATGTTTTGTTCTTTGTTTTTGTTTTTTGAGACAGGGTATCTCTATGTAGACCAGGCTGTCCTCAGAGATCGTCCTGCCTCTGCCTCCAAATAGGGACTAAAGGTGTGTGCCACCACTGCCCAGCATGTTCTTTGACTTTGAGAGTCTCTTGTAGCCCTCAACGTTTTTAGACTTGGTATTTACATATGTAACCTACAGTGGTTTTAACATCAGGCTCCACTTCTCCCTTGGCTGGGATTACAGATATATTTCATTATACACAGCTGGATTAGAGTAATTGATTTTTGTAATTATCTTGGGAATGGGGTTGGTGCCAGGTCTCACACATGGAGACCAGATGACAGCTTGTCAGAGCTGGTACTCTCCTTCCACTGTGCAGGTCCAGGGATTTAGCTGGGGTCTTTGGGCTTGGCTGGAGACACCTGTACCCCTGAGCCATCTCACAGATCCATAGAATGGATTAATTTCTGCTTTACTAAACAGTCCCAGTGTGTTTATAGAGAGGGTATATTATAAGGAATTTTGACATTTAGGAGGCAGCAGAGTTAAACTGATCTGGTTCCTTCTTGCCTCCCAGGCTTCTCGATCGACACCGAGCCCATCCCTGTGGCTAAAGAAGTAGGTCTGTTGAGACAGGAGTCATTTTATAGAATTCCAACTTGTCAGAGACCAAGGGAATATTCCCAGCAGACATGGCTACCAACCTGCCTCCACACAGCCTCCCATCAGAGCAGACACCATCACCTACATCCCAGGACAGAAATTCAGAAAAAGAAGAATTCAGCCCTGAAGTTTGGCACTTGAAGTTCAGAGCTTTCAGCCCCTCAGAGCAGTCAGACCCCATCCAGGATCTGAAGAGGATCTCTGAGCTCTGCTATCAGTGGCTGAGACCAGACCTGAATAGCAAGGAGGAGATCCTGGATCAGCTGGTGTTGGAGCAGTTCATGATTTCCATGCCTCCAGAACTGCAGGCCTTAGTAAAGGAGAGCAGAGTGAAGAGCTGCAAAGAGTTAGAGAAGATGCTGAGGGATGGTGCGAAACCGCAACATTGGGTAAGCAGGGCCTCAGCTGTGGGCTGAGGGAAAGCACAGCCTTGGGGCTGTGAGGACCTGGAGGCAGAACCCACTGAGGGTCCTGCCCTTAGTCAGTGGCTCCTAAGAGGAGAATTTTGCTTCCCAAGTGATAAATGGCAATGTCTGGGGACCTTTATGGGCTTGTTTTGTCTTTGTGAATGTGGGATAGAAACTTGGCTTAGAAGCCAAGGAATTGTGCAGATCAGAAACACTGTAAGCTACCAGGCTCATCTTGAGTCAGAGTGCAGAAGCCTTGTTATTTTGGTTTTTTATTTTGGTTTCCTTGTGTCTGGTTTTTTGTTTTTGTTTTTTTGTTTTGTTTTGTTTTTAAATCTTGGTGTCCTCTCTACAATATGTGTCTGGTGCTCTTGGAGGCCAGTAGAGGGCATCTGAGCTGGAGATACCATCAGTTCTGAGCCACCACCTTGTGGATGCTCTGGATTGAACCTGAGCCCTCTGGAAGAGCAGTCAGTGCTCTTAATCTCTGAACCTTCTTTCCAGCCCCCATCTCACTCCTTGTTTTTTTGCGACAGAGTCTAAAGTAGCCCAGACTGGTCCTCAGTTCACTGTGTACCTGAGTATGACCTTGTGGGCCAATCTATGTCCAGGAAGACAGATTTGCAAATAAGTCAAGGTGGGCTGCTGAATCAGCCCAGGAACAGTGGTGTGGGAGGTACATGCAGGGTCTTACCCAGGGTCTCATGCTGTTCCCTTTCCCCACAGTCCATAATCCACTCCCAAGGACAACTATATCTCCTTCGGGATCCAAGTGTTAAGAAGGCTGAAGCCACAGGGGATGAATGGGATGATGTGGAATTGTTCCAGGAGCACCCCTCAAATGAGAGTTAGGAGCCTCTCAACAGAAGCCAGGCCCTCCAGTCTGTGGTGGTGCACGCCTTTAATTCCAGCACCCAGGAGGCAGAGGCAGGTGGATATCTGTGAGTCCAAGGCCAGCCGTTTCTACAGAGTGAGTTCAAGAAAAGCCAGGACTCTTCACAGAGAAACCCTTCCTTAAAAAACAAAACAAACAAACAAACAACAACAACAAAAATAACAGAGGCCAGGCCAGAACCTGGCAGAGCCTGAGGAGCCATCCAGCAGCCAGGTGAGCCTGTGGCACTATTTCTGGGGTGAGTTGTGAGAAGCAACTAGAAGATGGGAGTTTTGAGAGATCTGGTAAGGGTTTGGGTTGAATACCAGCAACAGATGGACATCCCATGCTTTGACATTGTCTGCAGAATGAAGACCCACCTACCTGTCTGCTTTAGCTTAGCCTTGGGGCTGGAGAGATGGCTCAGAGGTTAAGAGCATTGACTGTTCTTCCAGTGGTCCCGAGTTCAATTCCCAGCAACCACATGGTGGCTCACAACCATCTGTAATGAGATCTGGTGCCCTCTTCTGTCCTGCAAGCATACATGTAGGCAGAATACTGTATACTTAATAAATAAAATTAATAAAAAAGAGTCTACATTTTAAAAAAAATAAATAAAGCTTATCATTGAGTGTGGAGAAAGCCTCTCTGATGACACTGGAATAGGTATTAATCTATGATTAGAGCAGATTGTCATTAGACATCACTACATTGACATGTATTTTCTCAGTCCTTTGGCTTCAGTCTGCATGGGACTGTCCTAGGCTCTCTGCATATGTGTGACATTAGTGTAGTTTGGTCTTCTTGGTGGACAGCTAGCAGTAGGAGCAGGGGTTGTCTCTGACTCTTTACTGGTGTTTGGGACCCTATTCCTCATACTGGGTCCCTTTGTCCAAAGGTAATACATGGGGAGGTGCCCAGTCTCACTACAACTTGATATGCCATGCTTTGTCGTTTATAGCATGTCAGGTTGGAAATGGGGGGTTGTGACAGCTCCCTCTAGGGTCTTACCTGGGGTCTCACCTGTTCCCTTACCCCCACAGTCCATAATCTCCCATGGACAGACATCCCTCTCATGGTGTTCTGGTTTTGAAATGGCCAAAACCAAGGTGGATAAATGGGATGATTTTGTGGTACTGTTGTCAGAGGAGATTTTCAGCAGTGACCAGGCTAGCCAGAGCCACAGAACCTGCCAGGGACTGAGCTGTCTGCCATCAGGTAATCGTGTGACACTATCTCTGAGGAGAGATGGGAGATTTGGTAAGGGTTGGGTTCAGACCCTTTGGCCATAGATGCATCACATGCTGGGATGCTGGAGAAAGCAGGCTCACCATCCCATATCTCTCCCACTAACGCTCATCATGAAGAGTGTGGAGAGGACTGGAGAGATGGCTCCGCTGTTAGGAGCACTTGCTGCTCCTCTGAGGACCAGTGTTCGAGTCCCAGCACCCTCTCCTGTAGCTCACAACTGCATTTAACTCCAGCACTAGGGGATCTAAGTCATCTTGTTTCCTTGGGCACCAAAACATTGACACATCAATAATAACTTCAGATTGCAGAATGTTCTGGAGAAACGGCTCAGTGGTTAAGGCACTTGCTGCCCAGCCTGATGATGTGAGTTGATTCCCAGGCCCTCAAAAATTTGAAGGACTGGTTTCCTCCTAGGGCAGTTTGACTCCTGGGGGTGATAGCTCAGGGATGCTTGAGGTTTTGTTTTGTTCCAAGCAGAGTGCCCAGTAACTCAGGCTGGTCTTCAATTAGCCATGTGGGGGAGGTTGGTCTTGAACTTGTGATATTCCTGCCTTTATCTTCCAAGTGCTGAAATTAATGGAGTGGGACCACATCCTCTAGAGGAGTTTTAGCCCTGTTAACCTACATGGATCAGGTGGCTAGAAATGTAAACCTATATTTTTCTATTTAAGAGACAGTCTCACCACATAGTTCTGGCTGTCCTGGAACATACCAGGCTGGCCTTGGACTCAGAGACACGCCTGCCTCTGCCGTCTGAGTGCTGGGATCAAAGTTGTGCAAAGCCACACCTGGCTGCTCTGAGTTTTCACAGTGTGCAGTTGCTGTCACTTCAAAGTCCACAATGTGTAGCAGAGGAGACCCTCCTCCCATCAGAAGTAATCATTCAACCTCCAATTTTGTTAAAGTTATCCTACTTTTCTATGTATTTGTATTTTGCTTGTGTGTGTATCTGACACCATATGTGTGCCTGCTGCCTGCAGAAGTGAAAAGGCATCAGCACCCCCCACCATCACCTGAGTACAGGTTACAGATGGTTGAGAGCCTCCTTGTGGGTGCTGAGGATCAAACACAGGTCCTCTGCAGATCAGCGGATGTTCTTAACCTCTGAGCCGTCCCTCTTCTAGCCTCACTAGCCCCAAATCGTTTTTATACTAAATTTTTAAATTTCTTTTTACATACCAACCACAGTTTCCCCTCCCTCCTCCTGTATCCTCTTCCCACCTCCTTTCTACCCCACCTCAGCCACTCCTCAAAAAGGGTAAGGGCTCCCCTAGGAGTTAACAAAGCACAGCATATCAAGTTGAGTCAGGACCAAGCTCTTCCCCTGCATCAAAGCTGAGCGAAGCATCTCAACATAGGGAATAGGTTCCAAAAAGTCAGTTCATGCACCAGGGACAGATCCTGGTCCCGCTGCCAGAGGCCCCATAAACAGACCAAGCTACACAATTGTAACCCACATGCAGAGGGTCTAGGTTAGTCCCATGCAGGCTTCTTAGCTAACGGTCTAGAGCCTGTGAGCTCCCAGGAACATGGGTCAGCTATAGTGCCCAATTGAGAGTCATTTTGCATGTAGAGTCGAGGGCAAGTAAGATCGTGCTTAGAGAATTAAAATAGCAACCAATATGACCTGTGGAGGTTTGCCAGCTCCAAGTTAATGAGAATTCAAATAGAGGAGAATATTGGTTTATGTAGGGTATTGGAGTGGGTCATAGAATTAGGAACAACTGTGGAGAAAATTGAGTGGCCCAGATCAAGCAGAGACAAGTTTCTATGCTCCACCTCTCCACTGAACAAACACACACCAATAATTCTTCACTGTCCCCTATTAAGAAAGAAGTTTTGTTGGATACGGTCCCTGAGATCAGAGAACAGGACTACCTGAGATCTGAGCAGAGTCCAGGGAGTGACTCCCTGAAGGGCTGGGACCTCCCTCTTGATACCTCAGGACCCTCAGCAACAAAGGGGCCTGGTGAGATCAAGGTGGAAACTTACTGGGGACTCACATCCCCTTGCCCAGCACTCTCTCCCTGTGGGAGGAAGCTGACCACCCACTCCCACCCCCTCTGTCACTAGCCTTCCAGAGCATTCTACAGGCTGAGCTCTCAGGCTTGGGATGTTGATGGGATGTCCCCAGCCAACATGAGACTTTATCTCTAACAAGATTAGTTTGATTGGGATGATCTTTAATAAGTGTTGAGTGTCTAAGTGGGGAAAGGCACTGGCCCTCCAGCTGACCGCCTGTGATCCATCTCAGGACCCTCCTGGTGACAGGAGAGAGCCAACCCAAAAGTTGTCCTCTGACCTCCACATTCTTAGGGTACCACCTCCTTCCATAATCAAGTAAATGAATGCAATCCATTTTTGAGAGGGACTCTCATGTTTTAAATGTTGTATGTGGACATCCTTCCATCAGATTCTGTCAGAGGAAAGGATGTGAAGATACCCCAGGAAGATTCAAATATAGATGCTGTCACACCATTCACCCATGTTCTGGAAAGAAGAGATTTAGCTACACACACAGATCTTCAGAGACTCTGTAATTCCAATGGAGGCAAGGTTCCCACTTGACAAGGGGGGCCCTCCTGTATGGACAGGACAGAAGATGGGCAGCTAGGGCTTGCTACCCTACGACCTGTAGGGCCTGTTGATCATCTCGCCGGCCATATGAGTGTGAGCACTGTGGGAAATGCTTCAGCCACAGGGGCAACCTCAATATCCATCTCCACATCCACAGCGACTCAAGACCTCACAGGTGTAAGGACTGTGACAAGGCCTTCAGACAGCAGGGGACTCTGAAACGACACATGAAAATCCATTCAAGAATGGCATCCTTGTGAGTCTGTGTCCAGATTGAAGTCTTTTCCTAGAGAGACTGTTGCTAGGTTACCCTTGTTACATGGCAACACCTTGGGAGCACTTAAAGGAGTGTCTCATCCCTTGAAGGTCTGAGGACAATTCTGTTTCACTATGCCCCACTGGTGTGTGTGTGTGTGTGTGTGTGTGTGTGTGTGTGTGTGTGTGTGTTTGAGACAGGATCTCACTATGTGTCACTGTCTGTCCTGGAAACTCACTCTGTAGACCAGGCTAGTTTGAAACTCAAGAGACCCACTTATCTATGTATCCCAGATTGGCCACGAACTTGGAACTGGATTCCTACCTCTGCCCAGAGTGTTGAGATGGCCCTCCTTGTAAGGCTTTTGTTATATTTTGTTTTTACTTGGTGCTGTTATTCTCAGGTTGTCAATATTGAATAACAAAATGTGAGTGATGTTTGTTTCCTCATAACACTGTAAAATGTGATTTTTCAATAAATTACTTGGTATCAGGCCAAAGACAACACTTTTATAGTTGTGTGTATGTCCCCATTACCATTATATTATTATTATTATTATTATTATTATTATTATTATTTTGGAGCTAAGGACCGAGCCCAGGGCCTTGAACTTGCTAAGCAAGCGTTCTACTACTGAGCTAAATCCCCAATCCCTTATTTTTTTAAATGATTTTTCAAGACAGGGTTTCTCTGTGCAACAGCCTTTAGCTGTCCTGGAATGAGCTTTGTAGACCAGGCTGGTCTCTGCCTCTCAAATCCTGGGATTAAAGAACGTGCCAGTACCCCCTGGATTCTCACAGATTTTTAGAATATTTATGGGTGCTTTGCTTGCATACAATGTGTGGCTAGTAACTGAGGGGGTCAGGTAAGTGTGCTGCATGTCCTGGGACTCTAGTTAATAAGTGTTGGGAGCCCTTATGTGGGTGCTGGGATCCAAACCCACCTGGGTCCTGTGCAAGAGCAGCCAGTGCTCTTAACAACTGAACCATCTCTCCAGGCCCTAGTCACATATTTAAGGAGGGTACTTTAAATCGTGAACCACTCAATTTGCCCTTAAATGTTAAGCAAGTCAGTTTACTCTAAATTCAAAGCAAATGAGTGAAGAATTTGAGCAAATTGTTTATTTTGGCTCTTTGGGTGGGGGGGTCAGCCACCCAGCTCCAAAACAAATCACACATGGGCTTATTCTTAATTATTAATGCCGGGCCTTTGCTTGGCTTGTTTCTTGCCAACTTTCCTTAACTTATCACATCTACCTTTTTCCTCTGGTCTTTTTCATTTTCTTACTTCTGTATATCTTACTCTTATTCTGTGGCTGGTTGTGTAGCTGGGTGGCTGGCCCCTGGAGTCCTCTTCATTCTCTGGCTCCTAGGACTCTCTTCTTCCAGATTTCTCCTTCCATATATTCTCTTTGCATGCCAGCCACACCTATCCTTCTCCTGCCTCACTATTGGCTGTTTTGCTTGTTATTAGACTACCAGGTGTTTTACACAGGCACAGTAACACCGCTTCACAGAGTTAAACAATTGCAACTTAAACAAAAGTAACACACCTTAAAATATTGTACAACATTTCCTTCTTTTTGTCCAAATAAAAATAAAGGTGGAGTTGGAAAGATGGCTCAGAGGTTAAGAGCACTGACTGCTCTTCCAGAGGTCCTGAGTTCAATTCCAAGGAACCACATGGTGGCTCACAACCATTGATAATGTGTTCTGGTGCTCTCTTCTGGCCTGCAGTGCAGGCATATGTACAGGCAGAACACTGCATACATAATAAATAAAGAAATAAAAATTAAAAAAATAAAAATAAAGGTTTTAACTTTAACATGCTAAAATTATATACAACAAAAACAATTATCAAGTTAGAATTACATTTCCAATATTCAGTGCATTTGTATTTAGCAACTTCAGAGAAAATAATGCGTCATCTATCCTATCTTAGTGAATCCAAAATTTTGTACATAATTTACTTTCTATCATATCTAAAGAAAGCTGCAACTATAGTTATCAAGTAATCAACTTCAGAGATCCAGAAGGATATAACATTATCTAAGAACAGAGACATTTGGATGCCTGGACAGTCACCCAAAATTTCTTTGCAATGTTGGGGTATCCATCTTCAGCTTGTAGGTTTAGAGTGTCTGGCAGATTTTTCTGTGAATCAGGAATTTTGGTCTTCTTGCCTTGTTTTGGCAAAATTCATCAGCCACTTTCCTCTGTGTCCTGCAGAATGTCTGGCAGAGTCTTCTGTGAAGTAGGTATTTTAGGAATGCCCTGCCTTTTCTGCCAAGTTCAACAGTCTTTTTTCCTCTGTGTCCTGTAGATGTAACCAACCGCCTTATTAAATAATAAACACAAAGCCAATGTAAGGATGAAAGCCCAAAGAGGTCAGAGCTAAGAGTCTTACCCGCTTTTCCGCCAGCTAGCTTCTCCCACCAAGAGATTTCTCCGAAAAGCAGTTACTTTCTGTGCGTTTGACTTATAGAGAGTCCTTGTTCTTCCTTCTCATTGGTTGTAAACCCAACTACGTGACTGCCTCGTCACTGCCTCTCTGTCCAGACCTCCAGGTCTCTATGGTTGGTATTGAGATTAAGGGCGTGTGTCTCCAATGCTGGCTGTATCCTTGAACACACAGAGATCTACCTAGTTCTGCTTACCAAGTGCTGGGATTAAAGGCGTGGACCACCACCGCCCCTTACCAAGTGCTGGGATTAAAGGCATGGACCACCACCACCCTGGCTTTCGCTATGGCTTGCTAATAGCTCTGACCCCTAGGCAACTTTATTTATTAACATACAAATAAAATCACATTTCAGTACAAATAGAATACCACTATAGTGTCCTGCATGTCCAGGCTGCACAGCAGTCAAAAGCAAGAGCAGCTCCTTGGCCCAGTGGCCAGCCTTGCCACAGTGAAAGCAAACTTCATAAGGAGTTTCTTCAGTGCCCATCATCTCTGACAAATTGATACAACCAGGAGCAGAGTGTCTCGCTGCCATGAAAAATTTTAAATTTCAAAGCATTTTAGATGCTATATTCTATAGGCCTTTGAAGTTCCTGAAGACCATTTATCTAAAATTATACCTATTTAATCTAGAAAATATACCATTTCCTCCTTGGGATCTCGACTTGTACAGTGACTCAAAGACATTAGGGAAACACACAGACTGGCTGTTTTCTGGGTTTTTTTTGCGTTTTTTTTTTTTTTTTTTAACAAGAAACAGGTTTTAATTTCAAAGTCCAGGGTTATTTGAAAATGGAAAATATTTTCTCTGTAGAAAATAGTAAAAATAATTACATTTCCCAATAAGCCCCTTTAAGCCAAATGAGAGCTGAATTATATATGTAAATATTGATTGGATTCTGGGATACAGAAGAAACCTATCTTCATCTGTTCAGAGAGCTATGTTTTCCTTAAGTTGTGGACTTGAGATTCCTATTCATCTTCCCCGTCACTGTTTGATTTACAATAGACATTTTTCTATAGGCTAATCCATAATCTGAAAAGATTTTAGTCTCCCCTCCTGAAAGTACAGCCAGCATTTTCTTTCATCAGCTTGATACGGTACAAATTCTTATCCTAACAGTGAAATGTTTCACTACAGCATGCTCAGTGATTGGAAAAAACCAAAACTTATTATAAGCCACAGTCATCCTAGGGTCCTCCCTGGTAGGTAGCCTCCCTGGATCTGTGGGTTGCAGTCTGACTGTCCTTTGCTTGATATCTAGTATCCACTTATGAGTGAGTACATACCATGTTTGTCCTTCTGGGACTGGGTTACCTCACTCAGGATGATATTTTCTAGTTCCATCTATTAGTCTGCAAATTTCATGCTGTCATTGTTTTTCTCTGCTGAGTAGTACTCCATTGTGTATATGTACCACATTTTCATGATCCATTCTTCAGTTGATGGGCATGTCTAGGTTGATTCCAGGTTCTGGCTATTACAAATAATGCTGCTATGAACATAGCTGAGCTTGTATCTTTGTGGTATGATTGAGCATTCCTTGGGTATATGCCCAAGAGTGGTATGGCTGGGTCTTCAGGTAGATTGATTCCCAATTTTCTGAGAAACCGCCATACTGATTTCCACAGTGGCTGTACAAGTTTGCATTCTCACCAACAGTGGAGGAGTGTTCCCCTTGCTCCACATCCTCTCCAACACAGACTGTTATCAGTGTTTTTGATCTTAGCCATTCTGACAGGTGAAAGATGGCATCTCAGAGTTGTTTTGATTCGCATTTCTCTGATGACAAAGGATGTTGAGCATTTCCTTAAATCAGACTGGCTTGTTAAAATGGATACCACAGCCAAGCAGTCGGGCTGGGGGTGGGGCTTTAATCATAGCACTTGAGAAGCAGAGGCAGTTGGATCTCTGTGAGTTCAAGGCCAGCCTGGTCTACAGAGCAAGTTCCAGGACAGCCAGCCCTGTCACACAGAGAAAACCTTTCTTGAAAATCAAAACAAAAGGATATTACAGAGGATGCAATGAAGAGATGGAAAGAACAAACTACAGGGGTGCTGAGCCTCCACACCCTCTCTGGGGACAACCATCTCCATGATTTCAACATCCTCGAAGGAGCAGATCTCTGGCTTTCTAATTCATTCTTAGAAATATTTATGTCTGGGGCTGGAGAAATGGTCAAGAGGTTAAGAACACAGGCTGCTCTTCCAGAGGACCCTGGTCTATGTCTCAGCACACACATGATGTCTTACAACCACCTGTAACTCCAGTTCTCCTGGGAGATATTTGGAAAAAATACCATATGCATGACAGAAAGAAAAATATTTTTAAAGAGAGAGTGAGAGAGAAATTTCTGGCCATTGACTGGCACAGTGTGTAAAGGAGCATGCTGCAAACAAAGACCTGAGTTGGTTGGATCCCTGGAACCCATATAGTGGAAGGAGAGAACCGGATCCTGAAAGTTGTCTTGTGTCGGCATGAGCATTTGGCACACCTTCCCTTACCCCAATCTACATACAAAATAAAGTAAGAAAATAGAATGAATTTTTTTTTCTTTTTCCTTTTTTCTTTTTGCAGAGCTGAGGACAGAACCCAAGGCCTTGCGCTTGCTAGGCAAGTGCTCTACCACTGAGCTAAATCCCCAAACCCATGAAATTTTTAAAAGAAATATTTTTTCACTGGGCGGTGGTGGCGCATGCCTTTAATTCCAGTACTCGGGAGGCAGAGCCAGGCGGATCTCTGTGAGTTCGAGGCCAGCCTGGGCTACCAAGTGAGTTCCAGGAAAGGCGCAAAGCTACACAGAGAAACCCTGTCTCGAAAAACCAAAAAAAAAAAAAAAAAAAAAAGAAAGAAAGAAATATTTTTTTCCCAAAATAAACCCTTTTAAGACACATTTACAGTAAACAAAGGCACAGGAGAAAAGCAAAACAAAACAAAAGGCAAGTGACTTAGTGTTCTACTGCTGAGAAAAGACACCAGAAGAAAGCATTTGATTGGGAGCTTGCTCACAATGTCAGAGGTTTAGTCCATTATCATCATGGCAGGAGCATGCAGACCTAGTCCATGACCGGAGAACTAGGCACGCCTACTCATTTATTTTATTTTATTAATTTTTTATCCTTTATTTATTAATTTTTGACACAGGGCCTCTTCATGTTTGGTTTGGTTTGTTTTGACAGGGTTTCTCTGTGTAATAGCTCTGGCTGTCCTAGAACTTGCTCTGTAGACCAGACTGGCCTTGAACTCACAGAGATCCTCCTGCCTCTGCATACAAGGTTCTGAGATTAAAGGCATGAGCCATGGCCACCCTGCTGAGACAGAATCTCTATGCAGCCCTGGATCCCATGGAACTTGCTGTGTAGACCAGGCTGGTGTGAACTTTGCAGAGATCCAGCCTTCTCTGCCTCCTGAGTGCTGCTATTAAAGATGTGTGCCACCACATCTAAGTAATTCATCATTTGAACATATTTTCATTAATGTTTTACAAATTTCAAACATGCACACAACATATTTTGATCATATTCTTCTATTTCTTGCCCTATCATGTCCCAGATCTACCCTATTTTTTTCTTTTTATTTATTTATTTTTCTATTATCAGCTTGATTCAGTATAAATTCTTATCCTAATAGTGAAATGTTTGATTGAGGCTTGCCCAGTAATTGAGTAAAACCAAAACTTATTATAAGCCTCAGTCATCCTAGGGTCCCCCCTTCTATATAGCCTCCCTGGTTCTGTGGGTTGCAGTCTGATTGTTCTTTGCTTTATATCTAGAATCCACTTATGAGTGAGGACATACCATGTTTGTCCTTCTGGGTTTGGGTTACCTCACTCAGGATGATATTTTCTAGTTCCATCCATTTGCCTGCAAATTTCATGCTGTCATTGTTTTTCTCTGCTGAGTAGTACTCCATTGTGTATATGTACCACATTTTCTTAATCCATTCTTCTGTTGACAGGCACCAGATCTACCCTATTATCTTTTAGAGATTGAACTAGGCAGAACCTCACTTACTTGGCAAATGCTTTGCCATTGAGACATATCATTGGATGTCCCAAGATCTTATTAGTTTTTTTTTAGAAAGGGTCTCTTGTAGCACAGGCTGGCCCCAAACTGTCTTAAATTTGTGACCCTCCTCCCTGGGATTACACTGTGTCACCACACGCAGGTTTTTGTTTTGTTTTGTTTTGTTTTTGTTGTTGTTGTTGTTTTGACTTTTTCGAGACAGGGTTTCTCTGTGTAGTTTTGTTGCCTGTCCTGGATCTTGCTCTGTAGACCAGGCTGGCATCAAATTCACAGAGATCCGCCTGGCTCTGCCTCCTGAGAGCTGGGATTAAAGGCGTGAGCCACCACCGCTGCCAGGCCACACCCAGTTTTATCCAGTGTTAGGAACAGACAATGCTAAGGCAAGCTCTCTGAAGTCTGAACTGCATCCCCAGCCGAGGCTAATAAAATTATTAATTGATTCATGTTTTAAGCTTGAGACATGATCTCACCAAATTTCCTAAGCTGCCTTACACCCACCCAGGAGCCAGGTTAGCCTTGACTTTATGATCCTCCTGTCTAATCTTCTCACTAGCTCCTATCACAGGCCTACAGTACCACACCCGAGTAGTTTAATAAGTTCATCCCTTCCCTGCGGCAGTCCCAGGGTTAACTTTTAATTTAATATCAGGATGTCTGAAATGACATCTATAATGGTGTATAAAGGCACCAACCAATCACTGAGAAGATTAGCAACCGGAAGTCAGTCCCTTGGGTCAGTATAAAAGCCATGACTCCAGGGATCCGGGCACTTTACAGAGAGATCTCAGAAGAGTCAAGGCTGCTGCAGGCACGAAGACAGGAACCTGAAGGTAAGTGAACCAGGGAGGAAGGTGCGTTTAGGGAGGCTGTGTGTCCATATGCAGAAAAGAGGCTGATGCAAGATTTATCTGGGCACTAAGTACCTACAACTCCGCACTAGGGAGCTGAGGCAGGAGGATGCCATTTCGAGTTCCCTGCTGTAAAGGGCCACAAGGTGAGGGATTCACAGCAAATAAATAGAAGGACCCCCAGGTACCAGAACTCCTCCTGTGTCCTTTGATGAACATCTTTCTTCCTCGGTGTCCGGCTCCTGGTAATCACTATGATGCTTTTGCAGACTCCAAGGGCAGATTCCACTTAGCTCGGGTCTGCATCCCTTGACCTTCTCATTGCTGGGTCTAGCGGTTGCACGGTGGAATTTATTGATTGATTTTCTTTTCAAATGGGGTCTAGTTCCAGATTGACCGGGAACTTTACCCTCCCACCCTTCCTTCGGAGCTATAAGCAGAGTTAGGCACCTTCAGGTGCAATATTCTTCTTCTTCTTTTTTTTTTTTCTCATTTTGTTTTTTGGAGACATGGTTTCTCTGTGTAGCCCTGGCTGTCTTGGGACTCCCACTGTAAACCAGGCTGGCCTGGAACTCACATAAATCAGCCTACCTCTGCCTCCCGAGTGCTGGGATTAAATACCGCTGGGCTCCGGTATTTATTCTTATTTAACAAAATTACACTAAGCCGTGGAATGAAGAACCCAAGATTCCCTTGTGGAGGGATATGGGTACCTTACATGTAATCCCAGCTCCTTGGACACAAGATAGCAGGCGGTTGCTAAGAGTTCAAAACCCAATCCAGACAGTGGGACAAGTTTAAAGCCAGCCCGGGCTGCACAGCCCTACCCGGTGTCAAAAAGAGAAAAACAAAATCCCCAAACTATTAGGGAACAAATTTAAATCAATAATGAAAATAGTTCTCAGTTAATGTTCCAACTCCAGACACATTTAAAAAGTATTAGATTTTGAGCCGGGCGTTGATGGCGCACGCCTTTAATCCCAGCACTCGGGAGGCAGAGCCAGGCGGATCTCTGTGAGTTCGAGGCCAGCCTGGGCTACCAAGTGAGTTCCAGGAAAAGGCGCAAAGCTACACAGAGAAACCCTGTCACGAAAAACCAAAAAAAAAAAAAAAAGTATTAGATTTTTAACATTATGGGTGGTGGTAGTAATGATGTTTGTTTGTTTTGTTTTTGGAGGGTTTTTTTTTTTTTTGGTTTTTTGGGACAGGGTTTCTCTGTGTAGTTTTGGCACCTGTCCTGGATCTGGTTCTGTACACCAGGCTGGCCTTGAACTCACAGAGATCCGCCTGCCTCTGCCTGGCAAGTGCTGGGATTAAAGGCGTGGGCCACCACCGCCGGGCTTGTTTGTTTTTAACTTTATTTCTGCAGTGCTGAGGACAAGACCCAAGGTCTCAAAGATGCCAGGCAAGCACTCTACCAACTGAGATAGGTCTCCAACTTTGTAGTCTCTTTTTGTCTCTGTCTCTCTGTCTCTGATAGGACAGGGTTTTCCTATGTAGTCCAAGCTGGCCTTGAACTCTCAGACCTTTCAGTCACTGCCCCCAGAGGGTTGGGATTACAGGAATATACACCATACTGCCTAGCCTGCTATAAACTGTGTTTTATTTTAAAATTATCATTTTTATTATTAAAGTAAAGAATTAGACCAGGTACTAGGCACACAGAGAAAGGCAGATCTGTGATTTGGAGTCCAGCCAGAGCTCCACAGATAGACCCTGTCTCAAGAACCATTTTGTGTGCTGTGGCCATGGCTCAGCAGTTAAGAGCACCCACTGCTCTTCTAGAGAACCCAGATTTAATTTCTAGTGCTCACAGAGACTCACAATTGCCCACAGCTCCAAGGCCTCCAAGTCCTGTGCACTAGGCACAAATATGGTCCACAGACAAAGAAACATATATAACATCCATACACATAAAATTTAAAGTTTTTTCTTTTTCTTCTTTTTTTCTTTCTTTTTTGGCCAAGCATAGTGGTGCACAGCTTTAATCCCAGCACTCTGGAGTCAGTTGCATGCAGATCTCTGAATTCGAGGCCAACCTGGTCTCTACAGAGAGCATGCTGTCCTCATCTTTCACAGATTCCAGCCACCACACGTATTTTTTCTTGTTCTTTGATTTGCTTTGATTTGTTTTGAGACAGGGTTTCTTGGTGGAGTTATGGAGGTACTGGAACCTGATCTGTAGACCAGGCTGGCCTCAAACTCGGATTAAAGGTGTGCACCACTAACCCAGCTACAACTATTTTTTTCTCTCAACCTTTTGTACTAAATTTTCAAATGACTATTTAAGTTTATTTATTTAATAATTTTGTAAGGGTATTTAGTTTATCTTCACTATATATCCTGGCTGATCAGTAAATCAGTGTGTAGACCATGCTGACTCGCAGAGCTCTGCCTGCCTCTGCCTCCCTGGGATTAAAGAGGTAAATCAACACATCCAGCAGAAATTCTGTGAGTTTGTAAATGTTTAAACTGGGAACTGAACTCTTATCTGAAAGAGCAGCCAGGGTTCCATACTTGCTAGTTCATTCCTTTGTTTAGATTGTCCATGGGGTTAGTGAACTATAAGCCACAGTTTGGTGAACTTATGTTGAGCTATGTTTTGTGCTACTTCGTTCAAATGTTAAGTAACAAGGAAAAAATTAACGCTTCCTTTTGTGCCATCAAACCCACAAGTCCTCTTATTTTAAAAATGCTTTTTGTTTTTTGTTACTTGGAAACATTATAGATTAGTGCCCTCAAATACGATGCCTTGTTTTTCCCCAAAAGGAACCAACTCTGATTCTTCTTGCTTTTTGGTTGTTTGTTTCTTTAGACATTGTCTTACTGCATAGCTCTGGCTGGTCATGGACTGACAGATCTGCCTGCCTCCACATCCCAGATACTGGGACTGCAGGTGTGGTGGCTCAAACCTTTAATCCCAGCAGTCTGGAAATGGAGGCGGGCAGAATCTCTAAATCGGGGCCTCCCTGGTCCACAGAGCAAGGACAGCCAGGTCTACACAGAGACCCTGTCTGGAAAAAACAACAACAAAAAAGAATACTGTTATTTCTGTGTGCAGATGGTGGAAAACGATCCCACTTGTCCACATTTGGAGATGAGATCAGGAACCATTGATTCATAAAAGCCAGCATGTGTAGGAACACGGAGTTGGAAGACTAGGATGAGTTAATTTCTATGTATTTGTTTTTGTGTTCTGAAACTGAATTTTGCTTTGTAGCCCAGGCTAGCTTCAAACAACCCTTCTTGTTTAGTGTCTCCAGTGCTGGAATTATGGATTGAGCCACCATATCCATATGCTTTTGTTTTTTGAGACAGGGATTCAGGGGTTGAGGATTTAGCTAAGTGGTAGAGCACTTGCCTAGCAAGCGCAAGGCCCTGGGTTCAGTCCTCAGCTCCAGAAAAAAAAAAAAGAGTCAGGGTCTCTCTGTGTAGACCAGGGTGACCTCAAACTGAGAGATGCTCCTGCCTCTGCCTCTGGAGTAAAGGGATTAAAGTTGTGGGCCATGTTCTTTGATTCTGAGAGTGAGTCTCTTGTAGCCCTCATGTCCTTTAGACTTGGTACTTAATACATAACTGAGGGTGGTTTCAAAATTATGGCAGACATCAGACTCCACCTCTCCCCTGGTTGGTATTACAGATGTCCCATCATACATAGCTGGACTGGAGTAATTGATTTTTGTAATTATCTTTGGGAATGGGGTTGGTGCCAGGTCTCACACATGGAGACCAGATGACAGCTTGTCATAGCTGGTACTCTCCTTCCACTGTGCAGGTCCAGGTGATTTAGCTGGGGTCATTGGGCTTGACTGGAGACACCTGTACCCCGAGCCATCTTACAGATCCATAGAATGGATTAATTTCTGCTTTACTAAACAGTCCCTGTGAGTTTGGGGGAAGGGTATATTATAAGGAATGATGACGTTTAGGAGGCAGCAGAGTTAAACTGACCCGGTTCCTTCTTGCCTACCAGGCTTCTGGACCAACACTGAGCCCATCCCTGTGGATAAAGGAGTAGGTCTGTTGAGACAGGAGTCATTTTATAGAATTCCAACTTGTCAGAGACCAAGGGAATATTTCCAGCAGATATGGCTACCAACCTGCCGCCAGACAGCCTTCCATCAGAGCAGACACCATCACCTACATCCCAGGACAGAAATTCAGAAAAAGAAGAATACAGCCCTGAGGTTTGGCACTTGAAGTTCAGAGCTTTCAGCCCCTCAGAGCAGTCGGACCCCATCCAGGATCTGAAGAGGATCTCCGAGCTCTGCTATCAGTGGCTGAGACCAGACCTGAATAGCAAGGAGGCGATCCTGGATCAGCTGGTGTTGGAGCAGTTCATGATCTCCATGCCTCCAGAACTGCAGGCCCTAGTGAAGGAGAGCGGAGTGAAGAGCTGCAAAGAGTTAGAGAAGATGCTGAGGGATGGCGCGGAACCGCAACATTGGGTAAGCAGGGCCTCAGCTGTGGGCTGAGGAAAGCACAGCCTTGGGGCTGTGGGGTCCTGGAGGCAGAACCCACTGAGGGTCCTGCCCTTAGTCAGTGGCTCCTAAGAAGAGGAGAGTTTGGCTTCCCAAGTGATAAATGGCAATGTCTGGGGACCTTTATGGGCTTGTTTTGTCTTTGTGAATGTGGGACAGAAACTTGGCTTAGAAGCCAAGGAATTGTGCAGATCAGAAACACTGTAAGCTACCAGGCTCATCTTGAGTCAGAGTGCAGAAGCCTTGTTATTTTGGTTTTTTATTTTGGTTTCCTTGTGTCTGGTTTTTTGTTTTTGTTTTTTTTGTTTTGTTTTGTTTTGTTTTTTAATTCTTGGTGTCCTCTCTACAATATGTGTCTGATGCTCTTGGAGGCCAGTAGAGGGCATCTGAGCTGGAGATACCATCAGTTCTGAGCCACCACCTTGTGGATGCTCTGGATTGAACCTGAGCCCTCTGGAAGAGCAGTTCGTGCTCTTAATCTCTGAACCATCTTTCCAGCCCCCATCTCACTCCTTGTTTTTTTGTGACAGAGTCTAAAGTAGCCCAGACTGGTCCTCAGTTCACTGTGTACCTGAGTATGACCTTTTGGGCCAATCTATGTCCAGGAAGACAGATTTGCAAATAAGTCAAGGTGGGTTGCTGAATCAGCCCAGAAATAGTGCTGTGGGAGGTACATGCAGGGTCTTACCCAGGGTCTCATGCTGTTCCCTTTCCCCACAGTCCATAATCCACTCCCAAGGACAATTGTACCTCCTTCAGGATCCCTTTGTTGAGAAGGCAGAAGCCAAGGAGGATCAAAAGGATGTTGTGGAATTGTCCCAGGAGCCTCTCAACAGAGACAAGCCCAACCCAGTGCTGCAGATCCCATCAGAGACTGAAGAGCCATCCACCAGGCAGGTAAGTGTGTAACAGTATCTCTGGGGGGATTTGGGAGGAAAAACTAGAAGACCAGAGTTTTTAGAGATCTGGTCAGGGTTGGGGTTGGGCACACAGAGTATAGGTGTACACCCCCTGGTTTTGACATTGCTGTGCAGAATGAAGGTCCACCTGCCTGTCTGCATTAAAGCTTAGCATTGAGTATGGAGAAAGCATCTCTGGTGACACTTGGGATAGCTATCAACCTATGAGTTTAGCAGAATATCGTTAGGCATCATTACATTGACATTTTCTTCAGTCATGTTGGCTGTAGGCTTCATGGGACTGACTAGGCTCTCTGCATGTATGTGACAGTTATGTAGCTTGGTCTTCTTGTGGGACTCTGTGCAGTGGGAGCAGGGGCTGTCTCTGACTCTTTTACTGGCATTGGGAACCTATTCCTCCTACTGGGTTGCCTTGCCAGCCTGAATACATGGGGAGGTGCTTAGTCAAGGTGATATAGCATGCTTTGTCTATATCCATGGGAGGTCTGCCCTTTCTTAATAAAGGGGAGGAGGAGTCAGGGGGAGGTAGGCGAGCAGGGAGGGGAAACTCTAGTGGGGATATAAAATAAATAGATAAGTAAATAAATACTTTTTTAAAGGAAAGTGTGAAGGAACGATCAGGTAGGGTGGTGCAAGCCTTTGGTCCTAGCTCTGAGGAGGCAGAATTTGGCAGTGTCTCTGAGTTCAAGGCCAGCTAAGGTTTCATAGTAAGACTCTCTCTCCAACAATAAATGTGTTTGGCCACGATCAAAATAAAACTGATAAAACACAGAGTTATCCTGAACTGGAAGCCATTCCGAGGGCTAAGGTATCAGGTGTCAGGCTAGTCTGGGCTACACACCATTTGGTCAGGGACAGCCTGGGAAAATAGGCAAGACCTTTTTCAAAGTATAAATTTTTTAAAGGGCCAGCAGAGAGGCCAGAGGTAGAACACAGGCCTAGAATCCACCAGTGAGGAGAGGGGCTTGTGGCTCAGTCACAGAGTGCTTGCCTGCACAAAGCCCTAGGACCATATACAAGAGAAGAAGCAAAGAGAAAAAACCTAGTGGGATAACCCCGTCTGACTGGGTGTGAGCGGAGGAAGTCACAGTGACGGGAAGGAAGGGGGTCCGTCCTCCTGCAGAGTCTCTCAGGTCCAGAGTGAGGCCTGAAAAGCCGTCAGGAAAGTTTTTCACTGTCCAATTGTTCCCTCTAACCTCTTCCAGACCCATAGTACTTCCCCAGTCCTGAAACTTCTGGTCCTATTAAAAATAATACCGACGGGCAGTGATGGTGCATGCCTTTAATCCCAGCACTCGGGAGGCAGAGGCTGGTGGATCTCTGTGTGATCGAGGCCAGCCTGGGATACCGAGTGAGTTCCAGTAAAGGCATAAAGCACAAAGAGAAACCGTGTCTCCAAATAAATAATAATAATAATAATAATAATAATAATAATAATACCACCCCACGCCCCTAAATCCAGTTTGTACGATCTATATGGGTTCTGGGTGTGGAGGCTCTCACCAGAGTAGGGTCCACCTACCTAGGGGCCACAAAAACCACCTGTCCCTCCCCAGAAGCTATCCACTGTGCATACCTCCTTGGTTAGGGTGGGGACCCCTTATTGCCTCTCCCTCCAGGCTGGAATGGTGTCTGGCTGGATACTGTGAAGGAGGGTGCAGGCAGCTCCAGCTGTGTGAGCTCATGAATGCAGGGGTGTCCTCTCTGAAACACTCTGCCCTGTTCTTGGCCTCCCCTACTCTGTATCTTAGACTCTTATTAGATCATGTTATCTTGAGACGGGGACTCTCTAAATAGTCCTGGGTTTCCCAGAACTGTGTAGACCAGGCTGGAATCCAACTCAGACATCTGCCTGCCTCTGCTTTCCAAGTCCTGGGATGAAAAGTGTCCATCACCACACCTGGCTGCTAAGAGTTTTCACAGTGTACAGTCGCTGTCACTTGGAAGTCCATAATATGTAGCAGAAGAGACCCTCCCCCCATCAGAAATAATCATTCAACGTCCAATTTATTTTAAAGTTTTCCTATTTTTATAGTATGGGTATTTTGCTTGTGTGTATCTGACACCACATGTGTGCCTGGTGCCTGCAGAAGTGAAAAGGCATCAGACCCTCATCACCTGAGGAACTGGGGTTACAGATGGCTGTGAGCCTCCTTGTGGGTGCTGAGACTCAAACCCAGGTCCTCTGCAAAAGCAGCTGGTGTCCTTAACCTCTGAGCTGTCCCTCCTCTAGCCTCATTAGCCCCAAATCTTACTAGCACCAAGGTTGAGAGGCATTTTGCTTGTAGAGTCGAGGGCAGAGAAGATCGTGCATAGAGAATTAAAATAGCAACCACTATGAGGTGCAGAGATGTGGTGGCTTCCCGTTCATGGCAGACTTACAAGTGAGAGGAGGGCATTGGTGTATGTGGGGTATGGGAGTAGGTCATGGAGTGTGAACATTCCTACAACTCGGGGAGAAACTGAGTGGGCCAGATGGAGTAGAGACAGATGTCTATGCTCCACCTCTCCATGGAACGAACACACCCATAATTCTTCACTGTCCCCTGTCAAGAAAGAGGAAGTTTTGCTGGATACAGTTCCTGAGAGCAAAGAACAGGAGGACCCAAGACATGAGCAGAGCCTGGGGAGTGACTTGGTACAGGACAGGGAGGAGGCATCTGTGTTGATACCTCAGGACCCTAAGCTGACACATAGTTCTGGTGAGTCTAAGGTGGGAACTGACTGGGGACTCACATCCCCTTGCCCAGCACTCTCTTCCCTGTGGGAGGAAGCTGACCACCATCTCCCACCCCCTCTGTCACTAGCCTTCCAGAGCATTCTACAGGCTGAGCTCTCAGCCTTGGGATGTTGATGGGATGTCCCCAGCCAACACCAGAGTTCAGCTCTAATGAGTCTGGTATGATTGGGATGATCTTTAATAAGTGTTGTGTGCCTCAGTGAGGAAAGGCACTGGTGCTGAAGCTGACTGCCTGTGATCCATCTCAGGACCCTCCTGGTGACAGGAGAGAACCAACCCAAAAGTTGTCCTCTGACCTCCACATTCTTAGGGTGCCACTCCCCTCCATAATCAAGTAAATAAATGCAGTCCATTTTTTGAGAGGGACTCTCAAGTTTTAAATGTTGTATGTGGACATCCTTCCATCAGATTCTGTCAGAGGAAAGGATGTGAAGATGCCCCAGGAAGATACAAATATGGCTGCTGTCACACCATTCACCCATGTTCTGGAAAGAAGAGATTTAGCTGCACACACAGATCTTCAGAGTCTCTTTAGTTCCAATGGAGACAAGGTTCCCACTTGTCAAGGAGGGGCCTCCTGTGTGGACAGGACAGAAGACGGGCGGCTAGGGCTTGCTACCCTACGACCTGTAGAGCCTGTTGATCATCTCCCCGGCCAGGCTAAGTTTGTGTGCAGTGAATGCAAGAAGAGCTTCCTGTACAGATCTCATTTCATCATCCACCAGAGGTCACACACAGGAGAGAGACCCTTTGAGTGCAGCGTGTGCAACAAGGGGTTTGTGCAATCCTCAGACCTTCGGGTCCACCAGCGCATCCATAGGGGTGAAAAGCCTTACGTGTGCAGCATCTGTAGCAAGAGGTTTGCCCACAAGTCCACCCTGCTGCGTCACCTTAGGATCCACACAAAGGAGAAGCCTTATGAGTGTGAGCACTGTGGGAAGTACTTCAGCCTCAGGGGCAACCTCAATATCCATCTCCGCATCCACAGCGACTCAAGACCTCACAGGTGTAAGGACTGTGACAAGGCCTTCAGACAGCAGGCGACTCTGAAACGACACATGAAAATCCATTCAAGAATGGCATCCTTGTGAGTCTGTGTCCAGATTGAAGTCTTTTCCTAGAGACTGTTGCTAGGTTACCCTTGTTACACGGCAACACCCTGGTAGCACTTAAAGGGATGTCTCATCCCTTGAAGGTCTGAGGACAATTCTGATTCACTATGCCCCAGTGGTTGGTGTGTGTGTGTGTGTGTGTGTGTGTGTGTGTGACAGGATCTCACTGTGTGTCACTGTCTGTCCTGGAAACTCACTCTGTAGACCAGGCTAGCTTGAAACTCAAGAGACCTACTTATCTATGTATCCCAGATTGGCCATGAACTTGTTACTGGACTCATACCTCTGCCCAGAGTGTTGAGATGGCCCTCCTTGGAAGTCTTTTGTTATATTTTGTTTTTACTTGGTGCTGTTATTCTCAGGTTGTGTCAATATTAAGTCACAAAATGGAAGTGATGTTTGTCTCCTCATAACACTGTAAAATGTGATTCTCCAATAAATGACTTGGTATCTGGCCAAGGACAACACTTTTATAGTTGTGTGTATGTCCCCATTACCACTATTATTATTATTTATTATCATTATTATTCATTTTTATTTTGGTTTTTCAAAACAAGGTTTCTCTGTGTAGTTTTGGTGCCTGTCCTGGATCTCGCTCTGTAGACCAGGCTGGCCTTGAACTCACAGAGTTCTGCTTGGCTCTGCCTCCCAAGCGCTGGGATTAAAGGCGTGTGCCACCACTGACAGACCTTCCTTTCTTTTTCTTTTTGAGATAGGGTTTTGATATGCAGCATTGACTGACTTGGAACGATATAGCTCAGGATGGTCGTGGGCCAGTCTCCTGCCTCTGTCTTCAGAGTCCTGGGATTACTGGCTTGAACATCATACCCACCACATGGAGCTCAAAAAACTTTTTGAGGCAGACTCTCTCCTTGTTTCCCAGGCTAACCTGGAAATCACTACCATCCTCCTGCTGGGCATCTGGAGTTCCGGGATTACAGATGTGAGTCAGGACATCCAGCATAAATTTAAAGTGCTGTCTTTTTATGTTTTAAGTGATCACGTGTCATTGTTATGGAAAATGTCCAGCCGGGGGAAGCAAAGGCCCTTTTCTGACCTGTGGGGCAGGCTGGTTCAGCTTTGACTAGATAATGCTACAACCGTTCAATGATTCAAACAAAGGATTGCTTTTCCTCTTAATGTTTTTAGATTTATTTCTTGTTTCGTGTGCCTTGTGCACTGTGCGTGTGCCTGTGGTGGTCAGAATAAGGCATCAGCTCTCCTGCAGCTGCTGTCATAGGTAGTTGTGAGCCATCGCGTGGGTGCTGGGAATGAAACCTTGATCCTCGGAAAGAGCTGCGAGTGCTCTTAACGGCTGAGCCCACTCTCCAGCCCGAGGGAATGCATTCTAGCTGATAAAACAATAAAAGCGACATCTTTTTGAAGTCACGTAGAGTTTTGTGCATGCAGTGTGAAGCTAAACTTACCTACCATTCCCATCTCCCCAAATTTGTTTTTTAAAGATTTATTTAAACAACAACAACAAACTAATGTTGCAGGAGCAATGGCTGTGCACGCCTTAATCCTGGCTCTTGTAGGCAGAGGCAGGTGAATCTCCGAGTTCAAGGCCAGCCTGGTCTACAGAGTGAGTTCCAGGACAGGCTCCAAAGCTACACAGAGAAACCCTGTTTTGGGAAAAATAAAGATTTATTTTAAATTAAATATGTGTGTATAGGCCAGAAGAGGATAAAAACCCGTTCCCTGAAACTGGAGTTAGAGGAGGTTGTGAGCTGCCCAGTGTGGGTGCCGGGAGCCGAACTCAGGTTTTCTGCAAGATCACTATACCCCAAACCACATCTCCAGGTCCCCATGTTTTAACTACATTTGTTTCTTTCGTGTCTGGAGGTTGGTGAATATGTGTCCTGATGCCCATGTGATGGTCAGAGGACACGTTGTGGAGGTCAGTTCTCTTTCCACCTCGGGACACCCTGGGACAGAACTCCGGTCACTGGGCTTGGTGGTGCCTTCGCCTTCTGAGTGGTCCCCCTGTCTCAGATTTGCCATGTTTTGTAAATCTCATCGTGAGTTGTTTTGTTATCACAACAATGAAGTAGATGAGGTTGTTAGTAGTAGGTAAGGATCTCTTGCTTGGATCATAGCTTGTTTTTGTTATGCCAGGATTTATTTTTTATTTAATTTTTTTATTTATTGTCAGTACTGAAGATCAATTCTGGGGCCTCCAGCCCCTTAGGCAAGTGCTCTGCCATTGAGTCACGCCTCCAGCCCCTCATTGGATTCTGAACAAGCATACTCCTGCTGAGTCACATTTTTTTTTTAAATTTTGGGGCCAGGTCCTGGAACTCATTATAGTCCAGGCTGGTCTTGAACTTGCGATCTTCATGCCTCAGTCTCCTTAGTAGCTAGGATTACAGACCTGTGACATTAGGCATAGCTTGTTTTTCAATATTACATTTTTTTTGAGACATGTTCTCATGTAGCCCAGGCTGGCATGAAATTCTAGTCACAGCTGAGGATTGATTTGAACTCCTAACCATTCTGCCCTTTCCTCCCAAGTGCTACCATGCATGGCTTATGCATTTAAAAAAATTATTTATTTTAAATATGTGTATATGTGTGTGGTGGTTGGGGGGTAGGGGGACAGTGGGATGTGTGCATGAGAGTATAGTGGCCCAGAGAGGCCAGAAAAGGATGTTGGATCTCCTGGAGCTGGAATTGCAAGCCACCATTGTGGGTGATGGGGGAATCCAGCTCAAGTATTCTGCAAGTGAAGTACATGCTCTTAAATACTGAGTCATCTCTCCAGCCCCTATTTTTTCTTTAATTTTTATTTATGGTTATGGGGGTTTTACCCGTAGTGCCCTTGGAAGGCCAGAAGAGGGCGTTGGATGCCCTGCAACTGGAGTTACAGCCGGTTGTGAGCTGTCAGGTGGGTGCAGAGAATTGAACCCAGGTCCTCTGTAAGGAGAGCCAGTGATCTTGACCACCTGAGCCCTGTCTCCAGCCCTCATGTTTTAACAGATACACGTAAACTCTCTTTGTTGGGTACCATATACTGCTTCAATGCGTGTATACGTTGTCCAGTGTTGAAAGTGTTCTCCTCCAACGTCTGCCATTTCCAGTGGAGACTTTCAAAGCCTTTTCTCCTGCTGTGGGATAGCAGCAACATCAGAGCCTCATCCCCCATCCAACCATGACTTAGTGCCCACTAAAGAATAAGAGCTTCATTTACTAATCTAAGGAATCTCTTTGTAACATATTGATAACTGGATTTTTTTTCAAAAGTTAGCTAGCTAACCAGATGTATGATACACCCAGAAATTTCTACAGCACATAATGTTGAGACAAGAAAAAGTCACACAGAGCAATCTACTGGGAGATCTGTGCTTTCTCATCCATCTTAGTTTCTGTCATTGGAAACAGGAAAACTATCTGTACTAGAATTTTTGTGTATCCATTTATTTGTATGTGTCTATACCTTGTGCACCTACACCTATATGGAGGGCAGTGGACAACCCACTGGCATTGGTCTCTCTTACCACCCTTTGTGTCCTGGGGATGGAACTCAGGTTTCATCACACTTGAGACCAAGTGCCTCATCTACCCACTGAGCCATCTGGCAGAGCCACCACTTGCATTTTAATTACAAAGTTCCTTGAGGAATATTTAGTGAGCAGGAAAAAAAAAACCCAGCAATCACACAACCAACATGTAAAACGGTGTCTCCAAGAATGCCAATTACTGAGCCTAAGAGTGCTCAGGAGCCCGTTGAGAGCACTCATAGGGGAGTTGGATCAGACATTCTTCACCGTCGCCGCAGAGGTAGCCACAGAGAATGAAGAAACTTCAGCAGCGGCTCCTGTCATCAGGCCAACAGCAGAAGAAAGAACACAATGTCAAAACATCTTTGGTGCATGCGGGCCAGCTGGCTGATTAATCCCCAGTACAACACGGCAACACTCAGTAGCTATTTCAGAGTTTAACTCTTGAATTGGTTCAAATTGCTTTATTCCCAAATCTTCTGCCAAACTCAAGGCTATTTTTTTCCTGTTTGGTGCTTGTTTTTTTGTGGGCCAGCACAGGATGGGTGGAGTAAATTGGCCACGAAGATCCCATGGCGATAAGAGTTGTTGAGAGTCCCCGTGGGAGCGCCTAACGCCACTTTTAATGAGTCCCGGGAGAGTGAAGTTCAATTCCTGCCAGCTGCAGTTCTAAATTAGCACCAGAAAGTTAACTCGGAGAACCCGGAAAACATCCTTTGTCAATTGCTGGCCCCAAGGGTGGCCTGCCTTTACTCAGTGCTCATTAATTTAAAGTGATTTTTGCCTGTGTCTGATCTAAAGCGAATACACATGTGTTCGTCGAATACACTTGATAACACAGAAAGGACAATGGAGAATGTTTATATTGTCCCCAATCCCACCATTTTATTTACAGGTTTTGTTTTGTTTTGTTGTTTTTTATTTTTTACCGTGCACAAGAGTCCACCACCCTGTCCATGTGAAAGTCAGAAAAGACAATTTTTCCAGGAGTCAGCTCTCTCTCTCTGTTCACCGTGTGGGTTCAGAGACTAGAGCTTCGGTTGCAGGTCTTGGCAGCAAATGCCTTTCCCTGATGAGCTGTCTCACTGGCCTACAGTTGTGCTGCGCTTTGTTTTGCTTTGAAACCAGGTCTCCTGTAGCTCAGGTTGGCCTATCACTGGCTATGTCACTAAGTCTGGCTTTGAACTCCTGATTCTACTCCCTTGCCTTCCCAGTGCTGGGTTTACAGGCAGGCTCCACTCTTCCTGACTCCAGTGACAAGTTTAATACTGATGGTGGCTTTTAAAGATTTTTGTGTGTATGCATAAATATCTACATTTGTGTGCATAAAAAATTTAGACACACGTAACAACTGTCCCTTAGGATTCGTGGGAAAGTAGTTCAAACATCTGCTTCTAAAAACCACAATCAATGGATGCTTAAATTCCTCATTAAAAAAAAAAAGTGTCCCGATTTGCATATAATCTATGCATAATCTCATATTAAATCACCTCAAGGCCAGGCGATGGTGGTGCACGCTTTAATCCCATTGCTGGGGGGGGCGGGGGAGAGGCAGAGGGATCTCTGTGAGTTCAAGGCAAGCCTGGTCTACATAGAGAGTTCTAGGACAGCTAGGGCTACACAGAGAAACTTTGTCTCGAAAAACCAAAACCAAAACCTCAAATCCCTTATAACAGCTGATGCAATGAAATTCTATGCAACTAACTATTACAATGTATTGTTGAAGAAGTGATGTGACAAGAAGTCTGCAACCTACGGATGTAACTGTGTGTGTGTGTCAGGTGATCTGCTCCATCACTCTCCACCTTATTCTTTCCAGGCAGGAGCTCTCCTTGGACATGGTACTAGCTGGCAGCCAGTAAGCTCCAGCCACTGTTCTTTCTCTGTACATCCCCGACAACGTTGGGGGTTATGGGTGGGCGTGACCACGCCCAGCTTCTTTGGAAGGCTCTTGAACTAAGGATCTCACATTTGTATGTGCTCTTGCCCAATGAGCCACCTCCCAGCCTTAGTGCATTTTTTTTTTCTTCAAATATTTAACCATCTGAAGTTAGCTGAATCAGAGGATGTGGAATGCAGACATGAAGAGCTGTCAAATGTGCATATATCGCATACATGATATGAACATTATATGTATATATATATATGAAATTCATTTTGTAGGCTAGCATACAGAGTAATGAGTTGTTTTTGTTTTTTGCTTTTTCAAGACAGGGTTTCTCTGTGTAGCCCTGGCTGTCCTGGATCTTGCTCTGTAGACCAGGCTGGCCTTGACCTCACAGAGATCCGCCTGCCTCTGCCTCCCCGAGTGCTGGGATTAAAGGTGTGTGCCACCAGGGTAATGAGTTTTACCATGGCCTCTTCGCATATATGTGTCATTATACTTGGTTCTCATTTGTCTCCCTCCCTTCTGCCTAAGGCAGGGAGTATAGGAGACACTTTAGCCTAGGACACTTGTTTGTATTGCGCACACAGACGCCCCCTTGTGGCAGCTCAGCTCCTTCTTCACTTGCACTTCCTATGCACAAACACCCTCCCCACCCCCCACCACTAAACAATGCGCTAGCAGCCTCTGAGTTCCTCATGCCACACACGTGTATCAGGCTACTGTGCTCCCATCTCTGAATATAAGTTTCCCTGGCCCTAGTAAGACACAACCAGGAAGTGGGAGTCACTCTGAATGGACACTGTGCATGCATCCGTTGTCCTGTGATGCCGGTGCCCCGAGCAAGGCAAGGACAGTGGGTGTAGAGAAGAGTCCGACATCACTGGAGAGATGGAAGGCACGAGTTTATGTTGGAGTCTCAGATGGCGACAAAGAAAACCAAGAGAGTGGTGGGACAGCCCCTAAAGCAGTGGTTCTCAACCCGTGGGCCGTGGCCCCCGGGGGGCGGTCACACATCTGATATTTACATTATGATTCATGACAGAAAAATGACAGTTATGAAGTCGCAAGGAAAATAATTTCATGGCTGGTGGGGGGGTCACCACAATATGAGGAACTAACTGTATTAAAGGGTCGGGGCGTTAGGAAGGTTGAGAACCGCTGCTTAAAGGGAGCCTCGAGATGGAAAGGTGACCTGAGGTGGAGAGCTTGTCAGTAAAGGTGTCAGAGACAAGTGAGGACAAGGAGATACCCCCGTTTAAGGCTCAGGGTAGACACCTCAGTCAGCAATAGAGCTCCTCTCCTCTGCTCTCCTGTCCTCTGCTCCTCTCTCCTCTCCTCTGCCCCTCCTCTCCTCCCCTCCCCGTCCTCTCCTCTCCTCTCCTCTCCTCTCCTCTGTTCTCCTCCCTCTTTTCTTCTTTCTCTTCCCTCCTTTCTCCTCCCCTCCCGTCCCCTGTTTCTTTTCTTCTCTTCTTCTCCCCCCTCTCCATCTTCCTTTCTCTCCTCTTTTGAGACAGTTTCATGAACGCCCTGCTGGCTTGGAGAGGGTTTCATCAGCCCAGTGTTCAGAGTGCAGAGAGAGCGACGTCTCAGATCAGGTGCGGGAAGGACTAAGCGAAGAGGTGGGAAGGGTCCCCGGGTTTGAACAGGGGCGAGGGAAACCGGAGTAAGAGACTGGAGGGCATTGGGGCTGGTGGGATCCCAGGAGCAGACACTGCCTGGGGCTGGGAGAACAACGGGGGTGGTAGAGACGAACCTGGGGGAGGACACAGAAGGCTGGCTCACCAGGATGGGGCCTACAGTGTTCTGTCAGTGCGACGTGGATCACTGATCGCAGAACCTAGACGCCGGTTCCCGGGGCGCTGAAGGGCTTCCCCACCTCTGACACTGTCCCTTGCCTGACGTAACTGCCTGACTGGAGACAGAGCCCCGGGAGGCTCTGGAAGTCCTTGGCAGCTGCCCAGAATGCCCTCCTCGTCTGACCCTCAGCGCTTGCGTGGCTTGGGTCTCTCATCAACTCCACACAAACTAGAGTCACCTGGGAAGAGGTACCTCATTTGAGAAAACACCTCTATCAGCAAGCAAGTCTATGGGGGCGGGTTCTTGACTCGTGATTGATGTGAGAGGGAGCAGCCCACTGTGGGCGGTGCTACCCCCAGGCAGATGGTCCTGGGTTGTAATGGCAAGCGGACTGAGCAAGCCACGCCACCACGGGGGAGAAAACCAGTAGGCATTTTTCTTCACGGTCTCTGCTTCAGTTCCCTGCCGTAAGTTGCTGCCCCGACTTCCTTTAGACTTTTGATCTTCGACTGGAACCTGAACTCCAAATAAACCCTTTCCTCTTCAAGTTGTTTTTAGTCTGTTTTTATCACAGACCGAAACAGAAAGCAAACTCAGCCAGCCCCATCCCAAGGCAGGAGCAGGGCGAGCACTTGAAGTCAGTCAGCCCTACCTTTTCCACGAGTAACATTCGGGACGCTTGGGGCGCTCACGCGGCTTTCAGTTAACTACCAAGTTCCTTTTGTGGAGCATGCGCGTGTTGACATTAGGGATAGTGTGAGAAAAGAGTCCTTGCCTTTGAAGACCTCCCAGGCTGGTGGGGATGACAAACACCCCTGCTGAGGTCTCTTTCCTCTTCTCTTTCCCTGCCTCTCTGCCTCCCTCCCTCCCCCACGGTTCTCACTACACAGGCCAGATCGCCTGGAACTTGGGAACTTGTAATCCTCCTGCCTCAGCGTCCCCAGTAATGAACTGGCACACTCTGCTGTGGTTTTCAGAGATGCTCACATCATCTCCCAGTCCATCTGAACTACACATGTCCATTCTCCACCAAGAGAATGTCCTCATTATTACTTTGCAGCCAGATATGGTGATGTTTGTATGTCATCTCAGAAACTGGGAGGCTGAGGGTCTTAAATTCAAGGTTCGTCTGGGCCACAAGGTGAGAACCTGCCTTAAAAGCATACAAAAAGAGGAGCCTGGGAGATGGTAAGGCAGGTAAAGGCACTTGCTGCTAAGCCTAATAACCTGAGTTGGATCCCTGAGACCCACACAGTAGGAGACAACCAACTCTACCATGTTGTCCGATGACCTCCATCCACGTGCCCTTGTCTGAATGTGCACACACCCACAACACCCCTCAAAACAAGCAAGCAAACAAAAAAAATGTGAAACAGAAATAGGGGACCAGGTATAGCTTGGATGATAGAATGCTTAGTGCTTGCCTGGGTTCGATCCCCGGGACCACATCAACTGGGTGTGGTGGTGACAACCTGTTGTCCCAAACACTGGAGAATCAGGGGCAGACACGTAAGGTCGTTGTCAGTGACACAGTGAATTCCAGGCTAGGTTGGGCTATGTGATGCCTTGCCTCAAAAAAAAAAAATTGTTCTTGGTGTGGTAGCACGTGACTATAATTCCAAAAGTTGGGACACTGAGGCAGGAGGATCACCATGGATTCGAATCTAGCCCGGAATACAAAATGAGATCCTGTCTCAAAGCAACAACAACATACCCAGTAGGGGCTGGAGCGATAGCTCCATGGTTAAGAGCACTGGCTGCTCTTCCAGAGGACCTGGGTTCGATTCCCAGCACCCACATGGTAGTTCACAACCATCCTAACTCTGGTGCCAGAGAGCTGACACCCTATTCTGGCCTCTGAGGGTCCTGAATGCATGTGATGTACAAATATATGTAGGTAAAACACGCACACTGAGCTAGCCGGGCAAACATTATTTATTAACATACAAATAAAATATCACCACATTTCAGCACAAATGAAATACCATGGCAGCTGTTAAAAAAAATTAAAATTAAAATGCAAAAGTCACTGTTAGCTACAAATGTCACCAAACAAGATGTTACATGTGGGCCACAGGAAAACGAGCAAGTGGGTACAACATGTAATCATCATAGAGTGTTGCTTTGAGATAAATATCAGGTGCTAGTGGAGAGGGCAGTTGCTGGGCCAGCAGCTGGTGGTGTGGGCAAAGGTCTCACCAGCTGACTGCCTCCGGGTAGCTGGAGGGCATGTGTAGGCAGTGAATTTTGCCTTGAGAGTCCAGGAGAGCAGTGAGTGAGCAGAGTCCTCTTGAGCCTCGAAGGAGAAGACCAGGCACCCTGCCCAGGCCCCACTATGTGCAGATTGGAGCCGTTTCTGAAGAGGTCCCTGGTGGTCCTCCTTTTCCTGGGCCTGACAGAGGCCTGCATTCCTCGTGAAGGTAAGGCTTCCACCCACCCCTTGCCTCTTCTCCGTGGCATCTTAGGATGGGGAGGCCACTGAGGCTGGATTCAGTAGCATTTCTGAGGTCTACCACAGACTTCCTTGCTTTGGCTTAGGCAGTTCCTTCTCTTTTCCCTCGGGGAGATGGCTGCAAGAGTCCTGGGTTGTTGGTCTTGCCCTTCAAGATTCCGGTGGCTTCATGAGTTTCTAGTTTGTGGCCTTACCCTTAGAGGTACTAATGCCTACACTAATCCCAGGTTGGGGGATTTGCCATTGGAGACACGGATGTCTTCATAAGTCCTAGGTTGGTGGTCCTGCTCTGAAGATCCTAGTGGTTACATGAATCCCTTGCAGGTGGCTTACCCCTGGAGATGAGCATACTGTCTGGTTCTCATAAGTGACTTTTGCTACATGGGAGAGAGACCCATCTGTCTGTGTCGGTTAGCTTCTTGTCCTCATCTGCTCCTCGTTAGTCACATACTCTCCTGGACTACTTTGCGTCACTGCAGAGATGACATTTGTGTAGTGGAGTCACCAGCCCTGTAGCCAGAGTGTCAGAGATGCCGGTCCTTTACAGCGTAAAGATACAAAAGGCTACACTGGAAAGACTCGAGCCCTGTTATGAACCGGCTCTGTTTCCTCCACGACTAGATCTGCCATGCTTTCCAGTTTTAGTTTGTACTCAGTGCTGGGGACAGAGTTGGGGAGAGTGGGCCATCACTCTATCTCGATGTGATCCTCATGAGGAACAGATAGCCACATCCCTACAGTAGGGAGCTGTAGGTAAGACCATTCCGGAAGTGTGACGTTGGAGACGAGACTTCAACTGGAAGCAGGAGCTAACCAGCTAAAGTGGTTACACATTATTTCGGGCAGACGGAACCGCGTGTGCGAAAAGATGGTGGGCTGGAAGACGCCGAGTGCCTTCGAGGCTCTGAGAATAGTCAGCGTGGCAGAAAGGTGGTGGGTAGAGTAAGAGCATGCTGGGGCGAGGGAAGGTTAGAGCAAGAATAGAGAGAACATGGGGACCAGAATATACAGGTTATGGGGGTCACATGAGATGTGTGGTTCCGCCTTCCTCCTTCTCTTTCCCCTTCTTTCTTCCCTTCCTTCCTCTTCTATTTCAAAAGTTGAATCTGTCTATCATCTATCATCTATCTACCTATCATCTATCTACCTATCATCTATCTACCTATCATCTATCTATCTATCTATCTATCTATCTATCTATCTGTCTGTCTGTCTGTCTGTCTGTCTGTCTGTCTATCTATCTATCTATCTACCTACCTCCCTACCTACCTACCTACCTACCTATCTACCATCTATCAGTCTGTCTGTGCATGTGAAGATCAGAAGGCAGCTTATAGGAGTTGGTTCTCTCCTTCCACCATGCGAATCCCAGGATCGAACCCAGACCATCAGGCTTTGGTGGGGACCGTACCTTTACCTGCCGAGTCATCTCGCCTGCCCTTCTTCTCCTGAGTCATCAGTCTTTTCCTGTCTTTCATGAACTCCAAACATGTAAATGATTCTGGTCGGCTGGTCTCAGAATGTCTCCTAGACTGACTTTCCCTGAGGTTTTCCCATGATTAGACTAGGTTATGCATTTGGAGCAAGAAGACACTGCAGCCACAGTGTGCCCTCACTGGGGAGTTATAGCCAAGTGATTGATAATGGTTTGTCTCTAGCCTATGATCTCTTTGATCTCTTGGCTAAGGATGTTGGAAAACTAGGTTTCTCCACTACCTGTTACTATTTCCCTTCTTGTAATTGATAAATATGTGGGGGAGATACTTAGACTACACATATATACTCTTTTTCTTTTCATCTTGGCCAATTAATTTTAGCAGCCACGTGTAGATCTTGCCTTAAGATGGGATTGCTGGCAGTGGTGGCACACCCCTTTAATCCCAGCACTTGGGAGGCAGAGGCAGGTGGATCCCTGAGTTCGAGGCCAGCCTGGTCTACAAATTGAGTTCCAGGACAGCCAGAACTGCACAGTGAAACCCTGTCTCAAAAAACAAAAACAAAACAAAAAAAAGTGGGGTGGGGGGATTGCTATAGTGTCTACCAAATAGAATATAAAGATTTTCTATTCCCTTTATCCATTTTTTGGGTTTTTTTTTCTTTTTGGCTTTTTGAGACAGGGTTTTTCTGTGGTGGATGGATGATGGATGGTGAGTGGGTGAGTGGATGGCTAGAGGAGTGGGTGGGGAATCGATAGGTGGATAATAGGTGTGTGGGTGGATGGGTAAGTAGATGGGTGATAGGCAGACATGCTGAGATGGGTGGGTAGCTATGTGGGTGAGTAGATAAGTGAACCTGAGGAACTTTGATAGAAACTGTGTGTATTAGCTAGCCTCCAAAACCATGACAGTTGTAGTGGTCTTGATTATTGCAGTGATTTGAGTCTCACGTCTAATTCTCTCCCTGCACCTGCTTCCCGGTCCCGTTGGAATCCACATGAATGATGCTTTTGCCTCCAGTCGCAACGGAAGAAAAAAGTAAGAACTGTAGATACCCCATGTTTGTGCTCTCATAGGTGGCTCCTCTCAGATTCTGTTGAGTCCAGAAAACCCTCTGGGAATTCTGGGTGAGGGCCGAGTGTGGCTTCAATCTGCCGTACAATCTTGGCTTGAGGGTCACAGAATAACTATTAAAAGTAAGCAGCTGCCAGGCATGCCAGTACCTGTAAAACCAGGACTCAGGAGGTGGAAGCAGAAGAATTGGAAGTTCAAGGTCATCCTCAGCTACACAGTGAATACAGGGCTAGCCTGTTCTACATGAGACCCTGTTTCAAAAAACTAGGCTGGCTTAATAGAAAACATCTGGTTCTCACATCTGTAGTTAGCTACACCCAGTCTGTTATGATGTGTGAATTGGACTGAAGTAAATTAAAATGCCATCTCAAACAGGGAAGGAGTTCAAGTGTTGTACAAACTGTTTTAGCCAGAATTCTCCAGAGAACCAGAAAGAATAGACTAGAGAGAATAAACAGAACATGACAAAATGGAAGTAGACTAGAATAAAAGCAGAAACAAAACAGAATGAAAATATAACAGAAATGGGTTAGTACCAGATAGTAGTTTAATCCCAGCACTCAGGAGGCAGAGACAGGTGGATCTCTGTGAGTTCGAAGCCAACCTGGTCCACATAGTGAAGTCCAACCTTTACATAGGTTCCAGGCATCAAACTCAAGGAAAAGAAAGAAACAGAATAGAACAGGCTAATATAGGATAAACTGGGAAATAGAATATAAAAGTAGAGTAGAATAGAAACAGAAACAGAATAGAACAGACTAGGATAACCTATGATAAGAAATAGAATATACAGAATGGAATGGAATATACAGGTGTGAAGGGATTTATTTGGAATATTAGCTCCCTTGATGATGGAGACTGAGAAGGTGCATAACAGAACATCCCAAACTAGAGAACCAGGGAGCTTGGTAGTGTGGCTCAGTCCAAACCTGAAGCCTCAGAAACAGACACCAGTGATATAATTCTCAGTCTAAGGCAAAGGTCCATGGGCTCAGGGAGCCGCTGACCTAAGCCCTGCAGTTCCAAAGGGGCAGAACCTGGAGTTTTGGCATCCAAGTGTAGGAGATGAAGTTGTAAGAGAACAAGGATGCTTCCCCTTCTTCTGCCAGCCTACGGAACAGCACACACATCCACTGAGTACCATCTCCTCCAAAACACACCTGCAGACACTCCGGAGCCACACAATCATCCAAAGCCAAGGCCAAGCCACCGAGGCCTCTGAAGAGGAGGCAGGGCTTGGTGCTATCGACACACCGAGAACCACGGATGCAGTGATGAGGTGAAATCATGCTTTCCCAGCCACCGGAGTGTCCCTTAATTCACTCAACCATCACACCTTTGAAAAGATCCCAGGGATGACTCAATGGTTCTTGCCGGGCCTCGAGAATTATTTCTGCATGACACAAGGAACAGGGAAAGGCCTCTGAGACTATGAATACCCAGAGAGCATGAGCCTTTGTCTTTAATCCTGTGGCCTGGGAAAATTCCTAGTACTCAGGCGGACTGAATAAACAGAGATTGCTTTTCTATGCAAATATAAGATAATGCTATTGTTTGGGGCTGAACATAGAGAGAAGGAACCAATGGGAATTAGGTACTTAGCATGCTTTGAGCATGCCAAACATGCCATGGCACTGAGTTGTCAATTCCAGGTAGCAGAAGGTCTGAAGCCCTGCACTATGCCATCCATTCTCTGACTCTCTTGGGAGGAGGTCCATATGTTCAGTTCCGGACTCAGTGAGGTGGCTCAGTGGGCCAAGGCACTTGCCACCAAGCCTGGCCGCTTGAGTTCGACCCCCCAGGACCCACTGTGGTAGAAGACCAAGTCCTACAAGTTGTCTTCTGCAGTTTATTTTATTTTATTCATTGTTATTACTGTGTAGGGGCACATCTTTTTGGCCTCCGAGGGCAAGAGGTCCACATGCAGTGCATTTATATACATGCAGGTAAAGCACCCATACGCACAAAATAAAAATGGCATAAAACTCTTATTAAAATATGGAGGTTAGGGGCTGGAGAGATGGCCCAGTGGTTAGGAGTGCTGACTGTCCTTCCAGAGGATCCCGGCTTGGTTCCCAGCACCCACAGGGAGGCTCACACCATCCGTAACTCCAGTTCCAGGGGATCCGACGTCCTCTTCTTATATCTAAGGGCACTACATGAAAGTGGTGCACAGACAGACAGACATGCAGGTAAAATGCCCATCTACATAAAATAAAAGCAAATAAAAATCTCAAGAAATGTAAGACAACGTAGGGTTAGGGGCGACTTAGTGGAATTGGTTCTCTCCTTCTACCTTTACAGAGGTTCCGGGCATCAAACACTAGTCTCCAGGCTTGCAGTGTTTACCCACTGAGCCATCCTGCCAGCCCATTTTCTTTTAAAAAAACAAAGTCTCACTGTGTAGTCTAGGCTGGCCTCAAAATTGTGGTAATCCTCCTGCCTCAAACTCCCAAGTGCTGAGATTATAGACATGAACCAGTATGGTTGGCTCAAATATAAAAATCATAAAAATATTTTTAAAGTATTTCTTATAAGAACTATTGATGATCAAATAGAGTTATAAAAAGTACAAAAAACTTGTTTGTGGTTATTTGAATAAATGGATGCAGAGTCTGCTCATATTGGGAGCCAACTGCATGAATGTAGTGCTCTGTCTATATAGATATGTATCTATTTGTCTCTAGGCATACATATATATGTGTGTAGATATATGTGTATATGCAAATATGTATCTATGTAAAGCTAATTTAAAAAACACAAGACTAAAGGAAGTGTCTTAGTCAGGGTTTCTATTGCTGTGAGGAGACACCATGACCACAGCAACTCTTAGAAAGAAAAACGTTTCATTGGGGCTGCCTTACAGTTCAGAGGTTTAGTCCATTGTCATTTCAGCAGGGAGCATGGCAGAACACAGACAGACATGGCGCTGGGGAAGCAGCTGAGAGTTCTACATCTGAATCAGCAGACAGCATTTGAAACCTCAAAGCCCACCCCCAGTGACACACTTCCTCCAACAAGGCCACACCCACTCCAACAAAGCCACACCTCCTAATAGTGCTGTTCCCTTATGACCAACCATTCAAATCTATAAGCCTATAGGGACCATTCTTATTCAAATTACCACAGGAGGGTTCTGGACCCTTTTGGCAGTCAGTGTTACTACCATTTTGACCTTTCTCAAATTATATGCTACAAACTTTATAGAAGCCCCTGGCTGTATAGCAGTGGACATGTAACCATTCCATGAAGGAACAAAGAAGTACATGGGGAGACTGAGGTAGTTTGCGTGCGTACTAACCCTACCCTCTTCTATCTCTGTTTCCCATGCTGACTCACTGGCTCCTGGTTCTGACTCCTCTTCCAGTCAAATGTAAGTCACAATCCCTCCAAATATAAACAAGGGTTGGGGTGGAGATTCAGCTCAGGGAGACGGCAGAGAGGGGCAAACACCCAACCATCACATTTTGCAGGAGCAGACTCAGAGAATGCTCAACTTGAACATGGCCATTCAGCCTAGATCTGAAGGCCGTGGGGTGGGGATGGGATCCACTTTAAGGTCAGCCATTCTCTTAGATCTTGTAGGAATGGTGCGTGCAAGACAGGAAGAAAGAGTCATTGGTTTCCATGACTACAGCTTGATATTGGTATCAGTAGGATCAATGAACTGACCCGGTTAGGAGCCTACTTTATCTGTACAACCAGGCTGGATTGTGTATTCACTGGTGAGTTTCAGGGCAGACAGGCTCTCTTCTTTACTGAGAAGTAACCATCTCAGCGTCCAGCTAAGAACAGAAGGTGACGGTTGTTCTGGAGACCATAGTCTGCTAATCTCCTGGAAGTCAAGTGGAACAGGGAGGCTTTAGATTCCTCACATAACTGGTACCCTGGAGTTCTCACTTCTGCAATAAACGTGTCTTCAAAGAGAAGCAGGAACCATAGGTTACATCAAAGCTCCCCATTCTGGTTCCTTACCCTATTGGGGGGAGGGGGGAATCTTTGGAGTGCACTGAGGGATGATGCACAAAGGATGACTTAACTGATTCCAAATTCCTTCTCAACTTTGATTGGACAAATGTTCTCATTGGTCCTGGCTCACCTCCTCCTTCCCGATGCTCTCATGGCTGCAGTGCTGAAAGGTAAGGTCTCAATTTATTTTCTTCTCCATCCATCTGTTCTGGGTGCCTTTGTCCCACAGAAATAATATCCGCTGACTTTCAACAAGCATTTCCTCTCCCGTGTTCACATCCCAGCTTCTAATCTAGGGATTGAAGAGAATTTGAGTACCTAGAATACCTCCTTTGATAGAATTCAAGCACCACTCTTTTCCCTCCAAAAATTCAATATTTTTTCCTTGGTCCATATGTACCTGGTTTGCATCTTGGTGAGAGCAAGATCAAAGCAAACTCAGCCAAGAAAAAAAGAGTAAAGAAAGAATTATCATCCGCAGTAGTGATTTCCATGGCAGAGTCCTCCTCCAGCGAAGGAGTCCACACATAGTCCAATAGGAAAGCACATAATGAAGGTGTATTCCCCAATATGCTTAGTCTAAGGTCCCATCTAAAGAAGGGATCATGAAAGACACATTGTGGGGCATGTTTAGCTCAAGGTTGTGTTAGAAAAGTTAAAGATGGCAGCCAGGAACACACCTGAGCATGTCCAGTTTGAATCACAAACCTGGTGGAGAGAAATGCTTCTGAGCATGCTCAGCTCGTGTTTTCAGATTGACAGGAACATCTCTGAGCATGCTCTGTTTGCATCATAAAGACAGTGGACCGGAATCTTTCTGGTATGTTCATCTTTAATCATGACATTTTCTTTGTTTTGTTTTGTTTTGAGACAGGGTTTCACTATGTAGCCCTGGCTGGCCTGGAGCTCACTGTGTAGATCAAGCTGGCCTTAAACTCTCAGAGATCCACCTGTCTCTGCCTCCCAAGTGCTGATATTAAAGGCCTGCACCACCATGTCTGACTGATCACAAAATTTTCACTCAACAACAATAACAACAACAACAAAGAACAAAAAACAAAAAAAAAAAAAAAAGAGAAAGGACAATTTGAGGGAACTTGTCCCTAAAAAGGCCTTCCTTGTTAATATAAGCCTCAGAATGGGACAGAAACAAAAGCCATTTGGCCAGAAAGCAAACTTTAGATCTACCCTAGATTTAATTTGGTCAGACACATTCAGTCAGAAAATGTCACACGGGTTGGGAAGACGGCTCAGTGGTTAACGCATTTGCTGAAAGCATTAGGACATGAGTTCAGATCCCCAGAGCCTATAACAAAGCCAACGGGCATGGTATCCCAGCTGATATTCCCACCCCAGAAGGCAGACATTAGGGATCCCCCAGATCAAGCTGAGGTGAGCCTGGGACCTCCTTCTAGAATCATCAAAGAGCAACCTTGCCTCTCCCTCCAGCATGGCTGCAGGCCATGGACTGCTGTTCTGAGCTCACTAAGGTCTCTTCGAGTCTGCTGCAAAGGGACTCTTGGGGCTCTCAAAGGGACTCTTGGGGCTCTCAAAGGGACTCTTGGGTATCTCAAGGAACCCGAGTCTTCATCTCTGACCATGCATCATGACTCATTGACCTATTATAGATTACACTTTCCAACATGTTCCCAGTCCTCAGCATCTGATCTTGTTTGTCACTTTCTAATTATGGCTTTGTCGATATGACCCATCTGGCTCAATGTCCTGCGTGTCATCTGTGATCTTGGCCACCATGTCACCTCTCCCGGTCCTGCTGCCGCCAGGAATTGTGGGTAAGTATATGAGTCACATGGACAATGTCATGGGCTGGGAAGTTCAATGTAACACTTTGAGCAAGAATTTGTGGGCTGGAAGACAGTAATGGTGCATACCTTTAACCCCAGCACTCAGGAAGGAGGTAGAGACAGGATCTCTGTGAGTTTGAGGCCAGCCTGGTCTATAGAATGAGTTCCAGGACTATGGGCTACATAGACCCTGTCTCAAAAAAATTAAAACTGTGGACTGCACTTAAGGTTGTCTTTTGACCTCCAACATGCACCATGGTGTACACACACACACACACACACACACACACACACGAACACAAACACAAACACAAACACAAATACATGCATATTTTAAAGGGGGTTGACAAGATGGCTCAGGGATAGAAGTGCTTGCTGCTTGATGACCTGACCTCATCCTAAAGACACACATGGTAAAGGGAGAGAATCAACTCCAGCAAGTTATCCTCTGCCCTCCATGCATGCAGTGTGGTATAGGCAACTCCTCACTTTTAAAATAAAGAACAGGGCAGGGGCTAGAGAGATGGCTCTGTGGTTAGGAGCACCTACTGCTCTTCCAGAGGATCTGAGTTCAGTTCCCAACAGTCACATCCGGCAGCCCACAACTGCTTATAACTCCAGCTCCAAGGGATCTGTCGCCCTCTTCTGGTCCCTGTGGGCATTGCACTCACATGCACACACATAATTAACACTTTTAAAAATTAAATCTTGGGGGTGAGGGGAATGACAAGATAGATAGCTCCTCAAACAGCATTGGAGGTTGACCTTTGGCCTCACTATGCATACACATGCATCTGCATACACCTGAGCACACACATACACATAGAAAATTGGTAAGGTTTTTAGCATGTGTCATGCTCAGATGGTGGAAACTCAAAGATGGAACTAATTCAGAATGTGTTGGGGTCATAGTCATGTACTGCATGACAACCATATGTTGGGCCAGTGATGAATTGTGTACACTCCAGCAGACTCTAATACCACACATCAATGCCATAACCCAAACCTCAGTTTGAGGAAGTCCGTTCCATGATGCTTGCACAATGATGAAATTGCCTTCTGACTTGGTGTGCAGGCCGCACTGGAAGCAAATGATGACTTATAGGACTGAGCTGGGACGAGGAATTGAGACTATTTAAGGAAATTCTAAATCAGTGGTCCTCAACCTTTCTAATGCTGAGACCCTTTAATACAATTCCTCACGCCACGGTGACCCCCAACCATAAAATGATTTTCATTGCTACTTTATAACTGTGATTTTGCTACTGTTATGAATCGTAATGTAGATACCTGATATGCAGATGGTCTTAGGTGACCCCTGTAAAAGCATCATTTGACCCCCAGGTTGAGAACCATTGCTCTAAATCATGTTGATGCTAGCTGGTGGATGAGTTTTCCTTTCCTTCATTAAAGGATGAGAAGACTCTCTGTGAGTTTAAGGCCAGTCTGGTCTACAGAACAAGCTCCAGAACAGCTAGGAAAAGAAGAGCTTGGCACACAGTGAAAGTACATGGCCGATGTTGTAGATTTCTCAGGTAGAGGAGGGACTCTGAGAAGTGCGGCAGCTCTAAGGGGTTTTATTTAGGGTTAGGGCCTCCCACAATTCTCTATCCTGTTTTCTACTGATCTGAAGTTGTCTACATGTGTCCCTTCCACAGCAGGGACCAAGTCTCTGTCTATGTCCACAAATGCAGAAATGCCCAAATGGTTGACTGGCTGGGGTTAGAGTAGATTTCCCAACTTCCTTTGTTCTTGGGGTGTAACAGGTCCAAAGAGATTCACCTTGTGTGAGGGAAAATGGGCTGCATCCCAGAGAAAGAGAAACTGCTGGGAGTGAAAAGCCACAAAGAAATGGAAACTTATTGCCTATTGTTGGGGGGCAAAAAGCCATTAAAAAAAACTAACTGAACTTAAATGCTCTACGTCCTGCCATCCTAAATGGCCTTGGCCTCAATACCCAGGGCACCATAGCTGCACTTCCCCCAGAGAGCTGGCTGAATCCGTCAGACTGGGAAAATCCATTCATTGTGGATTTTCTTTCTGTTGCAATTGCTGTGTGTGTTAACATTTTTTTTTGTCTCCTTCCTCAGGGCTGATGAGCAGACTGTCCCCGGATGGTAGGTGTGGATCTATGTCGTTAGCCCACAGTCTTTGCTCTTTCTTGTCAATGGGTGATGCATACCTAGTGAGGTTACAGAATGCCTCACATATCACCCAGTTCCATGCTTTCTTTATTTGGCTTTAAACTTAACTTTTTTTTGTTTTTTTGTTTTGTTTTGTTTTGTTTTTTGAGACAAGTTTTCTCTGCGTAGCTTTGGAGCCTCTCCTGGATCTTGCTCTATAGACCAGGCTGGCCTTGAACTCACAGAGATCCACCTGGCTCTGCCTCCCAAAGTGCTGGGATTAAAGGTGTGTGCCACCACCACCCAGCTTAAATTTAAATTTAAAAAATATTGATATTGAAGGGACACTTGTGCCGAGGTATGCATGTGGAGGTCAGATGAGACCTGGTGGGAATTGGTTCCATCGTTCCACCATGAGGGTCCTGGGAATACAACTCAGATCTTCAGACTTGCTGGCAAACACCTTTACAGGCTGACCTATCTTGCTGTCCCAAAAGTTTTGATGTATGTTTGGGATGGGTGTGGTGGGGGAGGGGGTGAGTATACACACCTGTGCATGCATGCAAAGGCCAGGGGAGGACACTGGGTATCCTGTTCTGTCTCTTCCAGTCTTGGTACTTCCATGAGACAGTCTCTCACTAAACCTGGAGCTCACCATGTTTAGGTTGGCTCAGGCCAGCAAGTACGTGGGATCCTTCTGTACTGTATCTTCCTGGTATTGGGATTCCAGATGCAGGTGGCCTCAGCCAGTTTTTTATATGGGTGCTAAGGATCAGAACTCAGGTCCTCATGCTTGCCCAGCAAGAGCTCTCACCCACCATCTCTCCAGCCCCCTGCCTCTGTTTTTGGCCAAATATCAATCTTATGTGGCATTAATAGCTGTAATGGTAGATATTATAATATATATACATATATGTGTATATATGTATAAACCAGTGGTTCTCAACCTTCCTGATGCTGCGACCCTTTAATACAGTTCCTCATGTTGTGGTGACTCCCAAACATAAAATGATTTCATTGCTAATTCATAACTGTGAATTTGCTGCTGTTATGAATTTTAATATAAATATCTCGTAGGAAGGATAGCTGATTTGTGACCCTCCCCCCAAAATGGGTCACAACCCACAGGTTATGATATAGTAGAATAGTATTCCTTTAACATCTATACACTCAGACTGGAGTTGAGAGCAGGTAAGGTTAGAGTCATGGGGGACAGAGTAGCAACTGATCAAAATTCAGCGACAGACCAGCAAAATGGCTCACTGAGCAGTCACTTGCTGCCAAGCATGATGACCAGAGTTCAATCCTCAGGACCTGCATGGTGGAAAGAGAAAAGTGATGCCCTCTGATCTCCATATGTGTGCCACAATGCACACAAACACACACACACACACACACACACACACACACCCCTATTAATTAAAATGAAATGAATAGAGACACCTAACTGTACTATTTCACATCTGTAACTCCAGCACTCAGGAGGCACAAGAGGGTCTTAAGTTCGAGGACAGTCTGGGTTACCATAGGGAGTGCCAGGCTGTATCTGTTACGTTTCTCATGACAGTGACAGAATACCCCGAGCTTAGGAAAATAAGGGTTTATCCAGCTTACAGTTTCAGGGGGTAGCGTGGTGGGGAAACTGAGGCAGCTGGGTGTGTTGCATCCACAGTCAGGAAGCGTAGAGTGACGACTGCAGGCGCTCGGGTCACATACTCCTTCTCATTCGCCCATGGAACGATACTGCCCAAAGTTAGAGTGGGCCCTGCCGGGCATCAGTAAATTTTGTCTAGAGAATCCCCTACAGACATTCCAGGAAAATAGTCTCCCACGTGATCCTAGGCCCCACGAAGCAGACGATATAAAACTATCCCAAGTCGAGCTGGGATTTGAAATCCTGCCGAGAAAGACCAAGAAAAGAAGCTATTAAGCACCTTATGAGCTAAGGGATTTTCAGATCATCTGCAGGTTTCTTTATTCCTCTCTCCGAGGAGGAGATACCACGCCATGCTATTATAGTGTGTGTGTGTGTGTGTGTGTGTGTGTGTGTGTGCGCGCGCGTGTGCGTGTGTGTGCGTGTGCGTGTGCGTGCGTGTGCGCGTGCGTGTGTGCGTGTGTGTGTGTGTGTGTGTGTGTGTGTGTGTGTGTGCGCCTGTGCTGCCATGGACATCTCCAGTTTTAACAGTGACATCTCTCATCCTGGAATCTTTGGTGTGAAGGTTGTTTGTTCTATTTTGATTACCCCTCTCTCCCTTTTTTTTTTGAGAGGTCTCCTGTGCAGCCCAAGCTGGTCTTGAACCCCCAGTCTACCTGCTCTGCTCCTGAGTGATGAGATCCCAGGTGTGCACCACCTGAATATGATTCCGTTGTGTATATGTGCAGTGTAGGCAGGTGTGCACGCTAGTGTGTGCATGGGTGTGTATATCCACATACGCTCCTGTGGAGGCCAGAGGCCAATGTTGGCTGTCTTCTGCAGCCACTCTCCACTTGAGTTTTTCTTGAGATGGGCTCTCTTCACTGAACCTGGAGTTCACTTTCTTTTTATTATTTTTAATATATTTATTTTTAATTTTATGTGTATGGGTGTTTTGTCTGCATGTACGTCTATGAACCAAGTGCATGCAGTGCCCACTGGGGCCAGAAGAGGGCATCAGATCCCCTGGAGCCAGGAGTTAGAGGCAGTTGTGAGCCACCCTGTGGGTGCTGGGAATCGGAACTTCTGTCTGGCAAAGCAGCCAGTGTTTTTAACTGCTGAGCCGCCTTTTCCAAGCTTCCCTGGCTTTGTTTTTGTGTTGAGGAAATGGAGGAAGAGGGACACACCACTAGGAGACGAAGGAACTAAGATTTGAACACAAGTCCTGTTTGTTCAGCAACACCTCCCTTGCTCTCAGATGGAGTCTAGGATGTTAAGATTGCTCGCGTGTCTTTTCATCATCCAGCTGTAATTTTGTCTCTCGGCCCCATTTACAGCTGAGTTCTTTCCAGGCAGAGCCATCCCCATACTCTTCCCCACGTCTGGGATAAGTTTTTCCTTTCCCTTCCAAGGTTTTTTTCTTTCACTCAGCTAACCCCTGTCAGGTTTCAGACAAAACATCATATCCTCCTCCAAGACGCCTCCCCTGGTAACCACTCCAGGTCAGCAACCACTATCCCTTTAGGAGCTCCCGCCATGTCCTGCAGGTTGACCAGAACACTACTCGTACCTCTATCACACTTCACGAGGCTTTTGGTCCCCTTCCTCTGCAAGTTCCTGGAAAACCATGAATTTTATTCACTGGGGTAGATATTGTCTCACCCAAATCTTGCTTAGGCCCAGGATACAGCAGGTGCTCCGTAAACGTTTATTAGGAGAAAAAGTGGTTGCAGACTTGAGTCCCTGTCTTACCCTGTAAATTGAGAGAGTTGAGTTGCCCGCTTTCTGATAGTGTTCTCATCTCTGGTCTCTGACTGGTCGGGGATGCTTATTTGGTGGCAAAACTATTAATCTCTCTCTCTCTCTCTTTCTCTCTCCCTCTCTCTCCTTCCCCCATACCCACCTTCACTCCCACCCCTCCCTCTCTTCCCGTTTCTCTGCACCCCCGTTGAACATGGCTACATTCATTCTTCCTTACAGACAGGACAGAAGAAGAAAGTAAGTACTTTCAAAGTTTATGACCCTCACCTACCCACCCGCTCCCCCACCCCGCCCCCGCCCCCATATCGCCAGGGATTGAACTCAGAACTCATGTATACTGGGATGGTGCTTTACCACTGAACCACACCCCCAGGTCCTCACTGGGGGATTCTAGACAAGTGCTGCACTGATGATGAGCTATACCCCAGAAGCACTTTTCACTTATATTTTCAAATAAGTTCTCACTAAGCTGCCCAAGATAGCCATGACTTCAATTCTGTCTCAAAATAAAAAATAAAACAGAGAATAGCTCAGTGGTAGAGTCCCTGACTAGAATTCCCCAGCAGGGGGACGGGGCTGGGGATGTAGCTTAGTGGTAGAGCCCCTGCCTAGAATCCTCCAGTGAGGGGCTGGGGTGTGGTTCAGTGGTAGAGCCCCTGCCTAGAATCCTCCAGTGAGGGGCTGGGGTGTGGCTCAGTGGTAGAGCCCCTGCCTAGAATCCCCCAGTGAGGGGCTGGAGGTGTGGCTCAGCAGTAGAGCCCCTGCCTAGAGTCCCCCAGTGAGGGGCTGGGGGTGTGGCTCAGTGGTAGAGTGCTCTGCTAGCATGCACAAGGCCCTATACTGAATCCCCAGTACCACAACAAAAAAGTTTGCTAGAGCAAGTAATTCACAAGTTAGACAGAGAAAAACCAGAAGTAGTTTGGGGAACTCTGTCCAGACAGGACAATGGGACTGAAGGACAGGGGACAGAGGGATGATAATGCAGATAGGATGGTGGATAGGTCACAGCAGTTCCATTGATTTAGTTGGTCCAGACCATTGCCAAGTCCGTGAATGAACAAAGTATACTGGATGTTTCTGATTGGCTGAGCCAAATTCTTCTTTTCTCTAGTCTTGGGCAGCTTTAGTTTCCCTGACTGAAATGCCCAAGGTTAGAAGTGTTTCAAGTTTCAAACATTTTCAGAATTGTGACCATTGACACGGACTCTCCCCATTTAGCATCTCTCACCCTATACCCCAAAATCCGATCCGTACAGCACCTAAATCCAAAGCTGGATGTGGTGGCTCACACTTGTAATTCCAGTGCTTGGGAGGCCAAGGCGGGAGGATTGGCTGGATTCCACCCTGCATAATGAGCTGGTAGGTAGATCAAAGGATAGCCTGGGTCTATGGACTGAGAAGACCCTATCTCAAAAATTAAAAACAAATGGAGCAAGGAAAGATGACTCAGTGGTTAACAACACTTTCTGCTCTCCCAGAATACTCAAGTTAGGGTTCCAGTACCCACCTAAGACAGCTTCTAATTGCCTGTGACTCTAGCTAGCCTCTGAGGGCATGCATACGGTATCTGCTAACACAGACATACGTACATAACTAAAAGTAAAATAAGCCTTAAAAAATAATAAAAAACAAATCAAAGGGAAACTATTTGAGCATCACATTGGCACTCAAAAAGCTTGTCACTGGAGCATTTTGGATTAGGGATGTTCAGCCTGTGCAGGCGTTGATGGGAAATAGCTCAGGTTAGACTTGATAATGCCCACGGATGAGGTAAGGCTGAGGCCAGAGGAGAATGGTGGCTTTGTCTGCTCGGGGATCCTGCAGACTTGGTCTGCTCTCTGAGTTTGTTCAACAGAACACAGGAATACTCCCAGCACTCTTTAAAATATTTTACCAGGAAAAAAAAAAGGAAGGTACCAGGGACAGAGGTACTAATATTCATTCTATTCTCTTCCCCTTTCTTTTCCACACTGACCATTTGATTCTGCTTCCAATCCGCCCTCCAGTGAAAGGTAAGTTATTTTTCCTTTTACAGGTAACGTCCTTTGGTGTTTGATGGAATAGTCTTAAGTAGCCCAGGCTAGCTTCAAACTCCATATATAACCAAGGGTGACCTCAAACTCTTGATCCTGTCTCAGCCTCCTGCCTAGAATCCCCCAGTGAGGGGCTGGGGGTGTGGCTCAGTGGTAGAGCCCCTGCCTAGAATCCCCCAGTAAGGGGCTGGGGTGTGGCTCAGTGGTAGAGCACCTGCCTAGAGTCACTCATTGAGGGGCTGGGGGTGTGGCTCCGTGGTGGAGCCATATACAGGTATATACATATACAGTGCTGGCATTTCAGGTATATACCACCATGCCTAGCACAAGAAATAATTTTTATAGTTTTTCCCTTCTGGTGGGTAACTTGGGTTTTTCCAGATACTTGGAAGGAGGGGGAACAAGAAAGGAGGGAGCCAGGCATGGTGGTACATGCCTATGATCCCAGCCCACTGGAGACCGAGGTAGGAGGATTAGCAGCTCAAGGCTAGCCTCAGTTACACATTGAGTTTGAGGTTAGCCTGGGCTATATGAGGTTCCATCTCCAAAAAAAAAAAATAGGAAGAAGAGGAAGGGAGAGGAAAGAGAGGGGAAGGGAGAGGAAGGGAGGAGAGGAAAGATAAGAGAAAGCTAGTTTTTGTTGTTATTTTGGGGGTTTTTGCTTTTGGGGGGAGGGAGCGCGGTTTCAAGACAGGGCTTCTCTGTAGAACAGACCAGTCTTGAACTCAGAGATCCTCCTGCCTCTGCTGGGATTAAAGGCATGCGCCACCACCACCCACCCTGCAAGAAAGCTATTTTCAGAGCTACCTGTGGAGGAGACTCAAGGTGGCCTTCAGGCTCCACTCACTTCCTGGGGCTGCATGGAGGGGTCCCAGAATTTGAGCAGATTCTCCAATCTCCCCATTGCCCTAGAGCATGGGACAGCAAGAGTCATGTGTGTTTATAGGTAGAAAACAAAACAAAACAAAACAAAACACAAAAAAACAGGAACCAAGCTTTTCCTCCCTCACTCGGGGAAAGAGAGAAGGGTAGAGACGCTTTTCTGATCCCCTCCAGGTATCAGTGGAAACTGGGGCCAGGGGATTCCAGTCATAAGGATGAGTGTGTCTTAAAGCATCAGGTCACAGACGATCTAGCATCTCTGTATACAGCCTCACCGGTGCATTTGGACTGGATGATATTTCCACGTCCGGTGTGGGGAGGGCCTCTACTGAGGATGCTCCAGGCGGGGATGGGAAAAAGCCAGGCATCGTTAACACCCTTTTCCTCTCGGATCTTCGCCTCCGCTGGTACTCAACGACTCCATCTGGATTTTCCTGTCCCCGACGCTTCTGTTTCAACAGTATTGAAAAGTAAGTTTACACTTTTCTTCTTTTCATCTGCTTCTCCTTCTGATTCTTGCCCGGAGGTCCGCCATCGGCGCAGGGACTGTCCGGAGCGGGGGTAGAGTGGGACCGCCACTACTTCCGTCTTCAAAAAGGCAGGTGTAGGAACAGCCAGATGACTCAGAGGGAAAAGCCTGAGTTTGATCCCTAGTATCCACATGGTGGAAGGAGAGAACTGACATGTTGTCCTTTGACCTCTGCGTGCATGCTGCAGTGTACACACACACACACACACACACACACACACACACACACCCCAGTAAATAAATACAACGTAACTAGAAAGATTATAAGAGAGGCTTAAAGAGATGGCTCAGTGATCAAGAGCACTTGCTGCTCTTCCAGAGGATCTGAGTTCAGATCCCACCCACGTCTGGTGGCTCAGTATCTGCTTGGAACTCCAGCTCCAGGGGATCTGATGCCTTCTTCTGGCCTCAGTAGACACCTGCACTCACACACAAATAACAATAACAACAACAACAACAATAATAATATTAAAACGGGATTCTGGGGAAGTGACTCGGTGGTTAAGAGTGCTTGCTGTTCTGTCAGAAAACACGAATTTGATTCCCAGCACCCAGGTTGGATGACTCATATTCACCTGTCACTCCAGATCCCTGGGCTCCAGTGCCCTTTTCTGGCCTCTGTAGGCACTTGCAGACACACACACACACACACACACACACATACACACACACACACAGATACACACATACATGTAAATAAAAACATTTTTTTTAATTAGGGGCTGGAGAGGTGGCTCGGTGTGGAGAGCACTGGCTGCTCTTCCAGAGGACTGGAATTCCTGGCATTCACATAGCCTCTCACAACTGTCCATAACTCCAGTTCTAGGGGACCCAACACCTTCCTTTGACCTCTAAAGGGCAGCAGGCATACATGTGGTGCACAGATACATGCAGACAAACACCCTCACACACATGAAATAAAATAAATAAGTGTAAAGATAATATAACATTTTAAATGCCCTGACTATCCCTTCTGTCCTCCATCGCTGTCAGATTCTCATTGACCTCCCGATCTCTTAGGCCAATCCTTTTCAGGTCAGCTCTGATCTAAGGCCCTCTGTCCTGGGCTCTGAGCACATTTGGTCCCTACCTCCCACCATCTAATGTTGTGATTTATTTCTCCCTCTTGTGGTCTCCTCTCTCATGGACCCTGGACTCATCACTACCTCCTGCCTCCCGGGCGGACCACAGAGATCCTCGGTAAGCACCTCGTTCTGTGTGGGCCCGAGCCCTGTGCACCAAGCCTCTTTTTATTGCCTTGTGTGCCAAAGTGGGGGAGGAGGTGGGAACCTGAAATGTGGTGCCAATGGGTACAGGCCTCCTGGGAAATTCAGGATCTGTGATGCAATGGCCAGAACCCATACCGGGAGTGGTGGTGTACAGCTATAATCCTGGTGCTAGGAAAACACAGACAGGCGGATCTCTGGGGCTCATGGGCCAGCCAGCATAGCCTATTTGGTGAGCTCACGGCCAATGAGAGATTCTGTTTCTAAAAATAAGATGGACAAGCCCCTGGAAAATTACACCTGGGGTTGACCTCTACCCTCCATGTATGCAGGCATGCATGCCTGTGCACATGGTAGAGAGAGAGAGAGAGAGAGAGAGAGAGAGAGAGAGAGAGAGAGAGAGAGGAGGATGCTTCATCAGGAAAAGTCACTAAGCTTGCTGCTAAGCTTGATGGCCTAAGTTTGATTCCCAGGTCCCACACGGAGGAAGGAGAGAACTGACTCCTGTAAGTTGTCCTCCAACATCTGCATGCTTCTTAGAATATGCTTGTGCTCACAGTCACATGCATAAACATATATACACCAGTAAAAATAACAACGATGACAATAATAATAATGATGAGAGAAAGACAATGGGTGTGCTGGGCATAGTGGTACACCCCATTAATCCCAGAGGCGAAGGAAGGAAGATCTCTGTGAGTTTGAGGCCAGCCTGGGCTACATTGCAAGTTCTAGTTCAGCCAGGACTGCACAGTGTGACCCTGTCCCCAAAGAGAAAGTGTTAAAGAATATGTCATAGACTTAACACAACTTCCCAGTGAGAAATTACTACGCCACTTAGAGATTAATACGGAAAAACTCTTCAGTGAGTCTGAGTGGTTCAGGCTAATTGCGTAGAGGGGAACCAGCTCCGAACAGAAAATGCTGTCAGTTTACAAAGCGTCACAGCCCCGAGTCACATTTTGAGCAATTAAAACATGTTTCACAGAGACAGAAAGGCCAAGCTTTGGTTTTTTGGACAGATGGGGGGGGGGGAATTACAGTGTAAAATATTGTCATAGTCATCTTGAGATGAACGGGCTGCTTTGCCAGGCGGCTGTCAACCAGGGTCATCCTGTCTGCCTGGCAGAATCACAGTCTTCTGGGCAGGCGAACCGAGAGCTCCTTTAGCTAAGTGTTGCTTTGTGTAGCTTAATATTTATTTCCTAAGCAGGTTTAGTAGATGCTTTGCATCATCAACTTATTATTCCCAGTTTCTCCTATATCAAAAGAAAGGAAGGAAGGAAGGAAGGGAGGGAGGGAGGGAGGGAGGGAGGGAGGGAGAAAGGAAGGAAGGAAGGAAGGAAGGAAGGAAGGAAGGAAGGAAGGAAGGAAGGAAGGAAACAAGCAGGCAGGCAAGCAAGCGAGTCGGTCAGAATTCTGCAGGGCTCGTTAGCAGACAGGGGTTGGTAAGCCTGTGGGCCCTATTGGTCTGAGTTCTGTCTGGCTACCTTTGTGATTCTATTTGCATGTCTCTGTTGCCTTAGGTCTGCTGAGCCTCCAAGTGCTGAATGGTGAGTTGGTGACTTCATCCTTTTTGTTTCTGAATATACAGAGCTATTAGGTTTGGGGGTTGGGAGAGCCTCTGGATGTCACCCAACCCTGCGTCCCTCAACCCCACCATCATGAGCAGGGTGACCATATGACATCATGTACTCACCAACAGATACCACTTCACGTTCCACTCTCTGCGCTGAGTTGTCTTCTAGGTGTTGAGACAGAACAGGGAACACGATATGTGAAATACGTCCCCAGCTGCAGCTGGCAAGCTGAGTGAGGTGGTGCAGGCCTGTGATGGCAGCACTCGGGAGGTGGGCACAGGAGGGTCAGAAGTTTATCCTCTGCTACATCTCGCGTTCAAGGTCAGCCCGCACGACGTAGGACCCTGTTCCAAACAAACACACACACACACACAAACAAAAGAGCCGGGGAAATGGCTCGGTGGGAAAAGGCACTTGCTGCTGAGACCGATGATCTGAGTTCAGTCCTTGAGATGCAAGTGGTGGCAGGAGAGAATTGACTCTCCTTTGCTGTGCCCTGACTGCCACACGTGTGCCTGGCCTGCAGATCTACAGCACACACACACACACACCATCACCGCCCCCACACAGACCACACATACCCTCTCATACACACCCCCACACACATACATACTACCACTACCACAAGAACCACACATACCCCCACTGTGGGGGGCCAGCCCCCACTTTTTCCTCCAGGGTACTCTTGAGCAGGGAGAAATAAGGAATATGTAGATAGAAATATAGAGGAGAGAGACAGATAGAAACACAGGATAGCCTCGGGAGGGCCTGGGTCAAAACCCACCAGCCCCTTCTTTCTCTTCTAAAGGGCTATTTATAGAAATGCCAAGGGGTGGAGCAAAAGACCTCCCCCCAGCACAGCCAAGTGCAGACAATCCCAAACATCTGGTGACCACGCATGTGATCAAGCCATCCCCTAATTCAGCCCTGCTGTGTAAAGCAAGCTCAGATCTCACTAGGAAACCTTTGAGGAATCCCACAGCCCACATACACACAGACCCCACACCATACACATACACGCACACACCACCATCACCACCACCACACACCCCATACATACCACTACATACACACAGACCCCCCACACACATACACTACAACCACACACACCACACATACCCCCACATACACACAGACCCCCCCACATACACTACAACCACACACCACACATACCCCCACATACACACAGACCCCCCCACATACACTACAACCACACACACCACACATACCCCCAC
>CABHPH010161516.1:3089-20209 GCA_902168325.1 Peromyscus nudipes | reverse complement strand
CACACACACACACACACACACACACACACACACACACACACACACACTGTACACTAAAATGGCTGGGATGTGGTGGCGCATGCCTTTAGTCTCAGTACTCATGAGGCAGAGGCTCTCTAATAATAAATAAATCTAAATAAATAAAATGTAATAAAACTTCTTTAAAGAATAGGGGAAATGCGGGCTGGAGGGATGGCTCAGAGGTTAAGAGCACTCACTGCTCTTCCAGAGGTCCTGAGTTTAATTCCCAGCAACCCCACAGTGGCTCACAGCTGTCTGTAATGAGATCTGGTGCCCTCTTCTGGCCTGTAGACATACAGGCAGAACATTGTATACATAATAAATAAATCTTAAAAAAAAAAAAAGAATAGGGGAAACGACTGAAATTTAATAACAATAGCATTTTTTTTAAACGAATGCATGGAGATGCTCTGCGTGGAGTGGAGAGGCGCATAGTGTGGGAGCCAGCCAGCTTAGACCTTGTCTCTGTAGAGAAGGGCAGAATTTGGCATCATTTACAGCTCTGTTTTACCTTTGCCCAGATCTTGAGGAAATTACATTTCTAAGAAGAGTAAATGAAGCAGGTGTCTTCCATTTCTGAATTCACAGCTGTCCTGTGGAAACAAAGCTGATGTGAGTCATGATTTGATCGGCTGGACACAGAGACTCCAGGACAGTTTGATCTTCCTTGTCTCTGTGCCCCAGACGCCGAAGTGGGCTGAGTCAGGAAGATTTTCTTAATGCAGCTTCAATGCATCAGCTCAGGAGGTCCAACCTTGACCCATTACCACTGTTTTTTGTGTGTTTGGTTGGTTTTTTTAAACCTCTACACAGGACAATGTAACCTGTGGTCTTTGACTTTTCCACTACTAATGTTATCAAACTTAGGTTTTCCTTTCATTATTGAATTGATGTTTTATATGTATATTGCAGAAGTGATACATGTCCACTGTGGGTTGTGTTTGGTTTGCCTGTGTGCCCAGAGCTTGTTTCCAGTGTGTGTTAGGTAGGGCCACTGCCTTCTGGAGGGGTTCCTGTGCGAGGAAAGAGTTCTTGTGAGAGTAAGTTCCTCTCTTTCCTATGGCTTCCTGCCTGATGCCATTTGCCCTGTTTTGTGTAACCAAGGTGGCCTCCACCACAGGCCAGACCAGCAGCCTCCAGAACTATGAGTTAAATACTCCCCTCTCTCTCTTGGATTTTTTTATTATAGCCCCAGAAACATTGATGGATACAGCATTTGTCTTAGTGTGTCTTAAGGCATATTGTGAGTTTATTCCATCAGTGATGAGATGGATAGGGACCACTTGGTTAATGCGTTCTCCAAGTTTCTCTGTCTCAATTATGTTTCATTTTGTAATTAATACCTGTGTGTGTGTGTGTGTATGTGTGTGTGTGTGTGTCACATATGCCATGGTGCATGGAGGTCAGAGGACAGCTTTAGGGGGTCAGTTCTCTTCTTACTCCTTTTTTAGGGTGGGGTCTCTCATGTTGTTTCTGCGCCTGCGCTGTTTACATGAGGTGCGTGGCTCTCTTGCCTCACGTCCTGCAGTGGGAGTGCAGGTTTACAGATGTGCATTGCTCTCTTGGCTTTTCACATGGCTGCTGGGGATTGAATTCCAGTCGTTCAGCTTGAGTGGCTGGTGCTTTTCTACGCTGAGCCAGCTTGCTGGGGCCAACAAGTGATCTTACAGGAGATGGTCTGGTAATATCCTGTTCTTCACCAAGTTTTCTCCAGTTCTTCCCTGGAACCCCACCCTAATGTGTGAATAAAGATGATTCATATCTATCTGTACGTTAGTTGAAGCATGAGATAGAAGCTGCGTTGAGTTTTATAGTTCTACTAAATTATTCTTGACAGCAAATAGCTGCAGAGTGCCAGCCAACTTCACACTATTTATCCAGTAGACAGACTGACAAGCCACCAGGCGAACACTGCCCCGTGTTTATAAGCTGAGCTACAAACACCACCAAGACAGTCCGGAGCCTGGCAAGTTCTTGGTCACCATGTCCTGCTGAGACTCCAGTGACCTTGGCTGCCATCATCCTCCAGGTTTCCTCTATTCACCTCAGGATCTGGAAACCCTCCCTTTCTCTGGTGAGTTGCTGAAAGCCCATTTTAAGTTAAAAAAATTTTTTTTTATTGGTGTGTGTGCGTACACACTTGAGTGCATGTATGTTCACGTGCATGCAGTGCCCACTGGAGACCAGAAGAGGATGTCAGATCCCCTGGAGCTGGAGTTACAGATAGTCATGAGCTGCTGTCTGGAACAGCTGGTGTTCTTAACCTCTGAGCCGTCTCTCCAGCCCCTGCATAGGGAGCTTTTGAAGAGTTTTAACAGGAGGGTTGCTATGAAGATGAGGTGGCCATCATTTCCCTCAGCTCAGGCAGTTCGCACATGGCCGCCCCGTAACAAGACCTAGGGAGGGCGATTCCCGCGCTCTCGTCCTTCCCTGTGAGGTGGGTAGTGGGTACTCTGCCAAAGAGTATCTCAAAAGGCTGGTTTGTTTGCTCTGAGCCTTCCTATCTCCCTTGAGACAGGGTCTCCTGTGGTTCAGGCTGCCCTTGAACTAGCTCCGTGGCCTCCAATTCTTGATCCTCCTGCCTCCACCACCCAGTGCTGAGATGACAGGCGTGTGCCACCACCCAGTTAACGTCGGTGGAGCTTCTTTGTTTGTCTGTCTGCATGTTTCTTTTGAGACAGGATCTTGCCATGTTGATCTCAAACTTAGGGTGATCTTCCTGTCTCAGTCTCTCGGTGCTGGCATGACAGGTCTACATCTAGCTACTTACAAATACCAATTAACTTTTTGGTTCTATTTTGTTTTGACACAAAGTCTCACATAGCCCAGGCTACCCTCAAACTCACTATGTAGCAGAAGATGAGCTTGAATTCCTGATCCTCCTGCCTCTACCTCAGGTGCTGGAGTTACAGGTATGTTTCTGTGGTGCTAAGGATTGAACCCAGGGCTTCATGACTCCTAGGTGAACTCTGCACTGACTGAGCCACATGTCCAGTCTGGTTTCCTTAGTCAGCTTTATAGATAATGTTCGTCCAAGGAGCCGTGTATGTTTTTATTGCTGTGTAGTAATCCTGAATGTTATTTTGATGCAATTCTCAGAAAGCGTATAATTTCACTTATTAAGACATGGTGTTGTACACACCTTTAATCTCAGCACTTGAGAGACAGAAGTAGGATCTCTGTGAGTTCAAGGCCAGCCTAGTCTACATAGTGAGTTCCAGGACAGCCAGGGCTAGCTACATAGTGAAACCCTGTCCTAAATAAATAAATAGGTAACTCTAGGATAAGGAGTCTAAATAGATCCTTACCTTAATGCTTGTGGCCATGTCAGAGGAGCAGCAGATGGCAATTGACTTCAGGGGCTCGGCCACCAGGAAACAAAACCCTGATGGGTGAATCTTGGACAGGCAAGGCCCGCAGACCCCAGAGTGTCTCTTGCTTCTGCTGGGCCTTCATTTCTTTGCCGCTGCCGTCTTCCTCTGGTATCTGGCACAGTGTGAATGGTGTGGGGGACCCCCACTGCCCTTAATGCAGTATGATCATCTCATGGAAACATCCTGCTCTACTGGGCATTTTTACCTGTGGATTATTATGAAGATGATTTCCTCCTAAGCTGTACTGTTTAACTGAAAGAAAGACTTAGTGTTAGTTTAAATAGAATTTTGATGATTGAGGATTTTTAATAAATATAGTAAGGGGTTATGATAGAGGTTAATTTAATGGAAAATTAAAATAGGTAAAGGTAGGTTAAAATGTTGCCCCTGCCTCTGATAATGTAGAGGCTGCAGAGGATTAACAATAAAACAAGTGTCACACAGCTAGAACACATGAGTTTCTATTGAGGAGCCGTATAGACTGTGGCTTAGGTTAGTGATTAAGAAAAACAACTGAGTCCCAATAGCCCAGCTAGCTTAAATTCTTTTATCTTAATGTTGGGTGTTTGTAGCATGAGTCTTAGAAGGTCTTATTAATAAAATCAAACCTGAGGCCAGGTATTGGGGTGAACACTGGAAGGTCAGAGAGACAGAATAAGCCACAGCTATCTCACCTCGCTGGGTCCTCAGCTGGTCTTGTTTCCTCAGACTGGATGCCCCGAGCCCTCATCCAGAATGGGTCTCAGCTGAACTGCTGCTAGAAGCCTGCAAGCTTAACCAGCCACATGCTTCTCCAGGCCAAAGGCTTCTCCAGGCCAAAGGCTTCTAGTTTCTGGTCCTCAAGCCTTATATACCTTTCTGCTTTCTACTACCACTCCCTGGGATTAAAGGTGTGGCTTTCTGGGATTAAAGGTGTGTATCACCGTGCCTGGCCGTTTCCAATGTGGCCTTGAACTCACAGAGATCCAGAGGGATTTCTGTCTCTGAAATGCTAGGATTAAAGGCGTATGCTACCACTGCCTAACCTCTATGTTTAATATTGTGGCTGTCCTGTTCTCTGACCCCAGATAAGTTTATTAGCATACACAATATTTTGGGGAACACAATACCACCACAGGTGTTCACAGGTTTCAGAGTGCATCATAGCTGAAACAAAGCTTTGAAAATAACTTAAACTAAGATGTTTTTGTTAAATAGCTGTGAGGTGAAAAACCCAAGAAAACAATCTAAAGTTTTAGAAAGGTGCATAGTTGAGTGTGGGACTCATTAAGGTCAGGGAACAAGAACAAAGCAGCCCGATTATCATTAGCTGATGTATTTTCCTTGTGAGGATTGGTTGGTGATCAAAGATGATGATTAATTCCTTATACCCATTTTTTTGTCCTCAATCTGCTGATATAAAAAAACTATTGATGAGTGGGTATGTACCCTAAAGATTTAAAGTAGAACTGATTGATTGTTTTCATGTATAAAAGTTTAGATTTGTGATTCCTTTAAGATTCCTTATAAGATTACCTTTCAAGACACGTAATAAAGTGATTGGTCCTTTCTTTATAATTGCAAAACACAGCCTGCCAGTAAAAAAATATCTTGCTTGCTTACACACTGTTAATCTGTAACAAGTTGCTTGGGTATGAACATACATGAGTTCTTGGGATAATTTGTTTTTCACCTGTAATGCATAAAATGTTTAATCATGTAAGGGATATGGAAAACATGCTATTTTTTTACTGTTTGTCTTGTATTCAGTGTAATCATTCACTTGAAAACCAGAATGAAACCACAGTGTGATTTTTATATTGCCTGAAAGATTTTGCTGAGGTGTATAAGGTGTGAGGGAAAGAATGAAGATAGAGTTAAAATGAGTTAGAAGGAAAACATCAAGAATGGGAGAATAAGGAAGAATAACGATAGAGTTAGAAGACATCATCAAGAGAGACAGAAGGGACATTTCTGGATAGAGATAAGAAAAGAGAATATGGAACACAGAAGAATAAAGAAGGAAACCATCAAGAGAGTATGTGTCTTTTCCTCTAACCCCCTCAGATAAAACAGTCACAGTATGTGACTCCGTGGATTCCCTTTGAGCACTGCGCTGCTGGAGGCTGGTCCCCCAGCCAGTGAAACCTTAAACTGGTTATGGTGACACACACCTGTAATATCAGCACTCTGGAAATTGAGACAGGAGGATCATAACCTTGAGGCAAAACTGGGCTGCAGAATGAGTTCTAGGCTGTTCTAAGTTACAAAGTACCAACAAACCAAAATTAAGACAAAAATAAAAATCTACCAACCCCAAATCAAAACAACAAACAAAACCTTCCAGCACAAGAGCCTACATTATCATATGCAGAACGGACCACTGCAGTCTGTTCTGAAGTCCGATGATTGGTGTGGTGGGGTAAAGGGCTGAAGCCCGGGGTGAATCAGGGTCATTGGGATTCGGGGTGCTGGGAGGGCAGCTGGGAAGCAGAGGTGCCAGAACCATGGAGGGCTGAACCACACAGCCCTCAGCTGGGGATTGATAACTGCATGTGGGATAGAGGAGGACAGCATCTGGAACCACAGATGGAAAACCAGTGGCTCGCATCCCTCCCGGCATTTTGATTTGGGGACTCGTGTCTCTGAACCATATACCGTAATAACTGTTTGTTCTCTTTAAGTGAATTTATTATGATTAAAGATTCGCCCAGCCATCTTTAAGACACACAGTATTGCTCAACTCCAAATAATTCGTTCTTTTTGTCTGGAAACAATTTTGTACAGACAGAGGCAAGGACTTTCTAAAAAGGACTCCATCAGCTCAGTAAACAATCACAAGGGTTGACAGATGAGAATTATGAACTCAAAAAGCTTCTACATGGAACATGGCTGTCAGGCATGTCGGCGCACGCCTTTAATCCCAGCACTCGGGAGGCAGAGGCGGTGGATCTCTGTGAGTTTGAGGCCAGCCTAGTCTACAAAGCAAGTTCCAGGACAGCTAGGGAGGTTATACAGAGAAATCCTGTCTTGAAGGAAAAAAAGCTACATGGCCTAGGAAACAAAAAGAAGAAACTGTAGATGAACGGTCTTGTTAAATAAGAAACACAGAGCCAATGCAGAGATGAAAGCCCAAGAGGTCAGAGCTAAAAACCTTACCCTTCACTGCTGCTGTTGTCCTCTTCAGCAAGAGACCTACTTCCTGTCTGTCTTTTTTATTGACTTTCTATTCTGCCTTCTCATTGGTTGTAAACCTAACCACATGGTCTCCTTGTCACTGCCTGTCTGTACAGACCTCCAGGTCTTCTATGGTTGGTATTGAGATTAAGGGCGTGTGTCTCCATGCTGGCTGTATCCTTGAACACACAGAGATCCGCCTAGCTCTGCCTCCCAAGAGCTGGGATTAAAGGCGTGCACCACCACCACCGCCCAGTTTCTGCTATGGCTTGCTATTGGCTCTGACCCCCAGGCAACTTTTTTTATTAACATACAAATAAAATCACATTTCAGTACAATTAAAATATCACCATAAGAAACAAGTCCAAATCTCTCTCATTAATATGCAAACTCCTTTCTCTTTAATAAGTAGTAAAATATATGTACACCACAGAATTGTTTTAAGATAAATTTATCTGTGATTTATCATCAGTCAGTGTTTTATTTGTGTATCATTTTATAAGCCTATGTACCTGGTCATTAATGAGAAGTGTATAAGAAGCCTGACCTGTGCCACTCCTGGAGGACTCTACATCAGCGTAGCCCAGAGGTGCCTGCCTGCACAGCTGTGTTTACCACTGTGCTGTTCACAGTGCCCAGGATGTGGAATTAGTCTAGATGCCCATCAATAGGATGGGTGATTACCATATGTGGTAAGTATACACAATGTAATGATTTTTAAATGTTTACTTATTTATTATGTGTTGTGTGTGTGTGTGTGTGTGCACTAGATGTGGGCACCTGTGGTGTTCAGAGGATAGCGTGGGTGTCAGCTCTTATTTCCCGCTGTGTGTAGACAGGATGGCTCTTGTTTTGGCTGCTGTGCCCTGTACTCTGTTAGCTGGTCCTTGAATTCCAGCTGACTCTCCTCGCTGGTCTCCATCTCACAATAGGAGTGCTGGCTTTTCAGATGCCACCAGGTCTTACTGTGTAGCCAGCGACTTTATGCAGACCAGGCTGGTCTCAAATGGGTTCTGAGGGCAGAGGCAGTCTTCAGGCTGGCATGGCAGGTGCTTTTTGCCCCCTGAATATCTACCAGGCTGCACAATGGAATGCTGTTCAGTCATAAAGATGAATGAAATCATTTGCAGGAAAGTGGATAGAATCGGAGTTCATCATGAGTCAGACTCAGGGCGGTGGATACTTTGTGTTTACCAGCATTCCAGGAACCTAGAACTAATATCTGAGCCCGGGGAAATGGCTCAGTTGGTAAATGCCTGCTGCACCAAACATGAGGACCTGAGTTCAGATCCCCGTCATTCATGTAAAAGCCAGGTGTAGTGGCTTTTAACCTCAGGACTGTAACCCCAGTGCTGGGTCGGGGAAGGGCAGGGACAGGACCTGGTCTCTGAAAACTTACTGCGCAGCTGAATGCATAACCTCCAGGGTCAGTGAGAGAGCCTACCAAAAATGAAGCTGGAAGGGCTGGAGAGATGGCTCAGTGCTTAAGAGAAGAGCATGACTGCTCTTGAGAAGACCTAAGTTTGGTTTCCAGCACCTACATTGGGCAGCTGATAACTGCCTCTAAGTCTGGCCCCAGAGCATTTAATGCCTCTGATCTCCATGGGCATCTGCATTCACATGTGCATACCCACATGTGCAGACACATGTGCATACCCACATGTGCAGACACAGAATTAAAAAACAATAAAAATGTGGAGGGGCTGGAGAGACAGCTCAGCAGTTAAGAGCACTGGACATTCTTCCAGAAGACCAGAGTTCAATTCCCAGGACCCACATGGCAGCTCACAGCTGTCTGTAACTCCAGTTCCAGGGAACCCAATACCCTCATGCAGGCAAAACACCAATGCACATTAAAGAAAATAAAATAAAATAAAGTGGAGAGTGACAGAGGAAGACACCCAAGGCTGACCTCTGGCTTCCACATGCACATGTGTCCACACACCACACACACACACACACACACACACACACACACACACACGTACACATAACATGTATACATACACTAAAAACAATTTACCTATATGTATAGAGGGAAACAAAAATATTTTTTCCACACGTGTGTGTGTGTGTGTGTGTGTATAGTGGTATTCTATTTGTACTGAAATGTGATTTTATTTGTATGTTAATAAATAAAGTTGCCTAGAGGTCAGAGCTATTAGCAAGCCATAGCGAAAGCCAGGGCGGTGGTGGTCCACGCCTTTAATCCCAGCACTTGGTAAGGGGCGGTGGTGGTCCACGCCTTTAATCCCAGCACTTGGTATGCAGAAATAGGTAGATCTCTGTGTGTTCAAGGATACAGCCAGCATTGGAGACACACGCCCTTAATCAATACCAACTGTAGAAGACAGAGAGGCAGTGACGAGGCAGTCACGTAGTTGGGTTTACAACCAATGAGAAGGAAGAACAAGGACTCTATATAAGTCAAACACACAGGAAGTAACACGCCTTTCGGAGAACTCTCTTGGCGAGAGAAGCTAGCTGGCAGAGAAGCGGGTAAGATTCTTAGCTCTGACCTCTTTGGGCTTTCATCCTTACATTGGCTTTGTGTTTATTATTTAATAAGGCGGTTGGTTACATCTACATGTGTGTGTGTGTGTGTGTGTGTGTGTCTGGAAAGCAGAAGGAAGAGGTACTCTGTGGAAGAACACGAATGACAGGAGTCAGGAGGGAAAAGAGAGAGCTGGGGAGGGCCAAATACCACACAAGTACCACAATGGACACCCACGAAGCTGTCATGAGCTCTGTTGTTTTGGGCACTAAGATAAAACCTGAATCTTTCCTCACACACCTCTACCTTCCTGCTCTCAGAAGTTAATTCTCCCTAGAAGAGAACCTTGTTCATTAAAAAACTTTCCCTTTTTAAATTTCCTTTCCAACAGTGTATAGACAAACCCCGGCAAGCAAATTGGCTGCAGCACGTTTGCTCGCTCTGGGTGTGTGTGTGTGTGTGTGTGTGTGTGTGTGTGTGTGTGTGTGTGCACACCCATGTGCAATCCCCAGTGCCAGCCTCCATTTCTGCAGCCCACCTGCTGTTCATTATCATCATCATCATCGTAATTATCAGGAAAGCCTCATACTTTCAAATTACATTTATTTGTTTATTCACTCGTGTGTGTCCCTACACGTACTCTACAGTGCACGTGCAGAGGTGAGGACAGCTGGGGGATTGAACTCAGGCTGTCAGGTTAGGATGCAAGCCCCATTTTCTGCTGAGCCATCTCTATGGCCCACGCCTCAAAGTTTCAGAGTCATCTTTGAGCGAAGTCTTCCTCCTGGGCCATCACCTTTGAATAATGTTCAGAAAGGGCTGTGAATCTCATTGCACAGTGTCACCCTGGATGTCCTGCATCCCTGACATTTCCCCTGTGCTATTGTGAGTGGCATCCTATCCCTGTCTCAACAGAAGTGAAAAACTTTAAATCAGAATTGTTCTGTCTGATGCCTGTACCAAATATTCCCCAAGCAAAGCAAAGGAACACAATCAAAACCTCAAACAATTAAGTCCTCTATGGGGGCTGGAGAGATGTCTGAGTGGTTAAGAGCGCTGGCTGCCCTTGCAGAAGACCCAGGTTTGATTTCTGACACCCACCCAACTCGGGAACCATTTGTAACTCTAGTTCCAGGGGATTCAGCACCCTCTTCTGGCCTCTGTGAGTACTGCATGCATGTAGTGCACAGAGCAAGGATGCTATATGTTTCTCTGGCTTCTTTAACAGCCATCATGGACTCCTACAGAATTTGATGAATAACCCACCTTCTGGAGGCCCACATGGCATGGAACTGGGTGGCCTTCAGTCAACTACTAGAGAGAAACTGAATCCTAACAACATCTCGAGGGTTTGGAAATGGTTCCTTCCCTAACCGATCTTCAGTTTGCCCCTCACCTCATTCAGTGCCTGACGGAGATTGTTCTAATATTGTTTCTGTTTCAGTTATAAAGTGCCCTCTCAACAAGCAACTTAGGGGAGAAAGGGTTTAATTTCTGTTTACAATTCCAGATTACAGTCCATCACTGTGGAGAAGTCAAGGCAGGAACTTCAAACAGCTAGTCACAAAACATCCACATCCAAGAGCACAGAGAAATGAATGCTCACTTCAGGTTTCTGCTCTCAAGCAGTCCAGGATCACCTGCCTAGGGAATGACATCACCCACAGAGGGCTGGGTCTTTCCACATCACTTAACTCAGGCACAACAATCCCCCACAGACATGCTCACAGACCAACCTATTTAGTCCCTGTTGATACCCTCCTCAAGTGGCTCTAGGTTGTGTCTCGTGACTAAAGCTGGCAGCCACAGGGGGCTTCTGAGACATTCTGAAGCAGAGACTCCAGCTGGGCTGCACTCAGGCTCTGCCCTGCGAGAACCGAGAAACAACAGGTGCTTAGCTGTGCAGTGTGTGTGATTGAACTGGTGGTCCAGCATGGACACGGGGCACGGGATTCCATCCCTCTTGGATAAAGGTCTAAGGGGGGAATGGTGGGATGGCATGGTGAGTATACCTTTACCACGCTGCTCAGTGACTGGACATGTTCACACTCCCTTTGGGGGATGTGAGGCTTGCTGTAGCTAGAGTTTTCCTGCCTGGCCCACAGTCAGGACAAATCTCTATCACCCGCCAGTCCCACAGCCGCTCAGACCCAACCAAGTAAACACAGAGACTTATATTGCTTATAAACTGTATGGCCGTGGCAGGCTTCTTGCTAACTGTTCTTATATCTTAAATTAATCCATTTCTATAAATCTATACCTTGCCACATGGCTCGTGGCTTACCGGCGTCTTCACATGCTGCTTGTCATGGCGGTGGCTGGCAATGTCTCTCTCCTCAGCTTCCTGTTCTCTCCTTTTTTCCTCTCTGTTAGTCCCGCCTATACTTCCTGCCTGACCACTGGCCAATCAGTGTTTTATTTATTGACCAATCAGAGCAACAGATTTGACATACAGACCATCCCACAGCAGCTTGCCCCGCTCCACCAGCCTGCGTTCCTGGTCTTTTTTTTTTTGAATATAAAATCTTTTATTTATTCTTAATAATTTTATACATGTAAACAATGTATCTTGACCATATACACCCCAACTTTCCTTTTCATTCCTCCACTCCCCCAGGTACCCCAACGCTTTCCCTCCACCCTCTCTCTTTCCACCTTCTCTCTCTGTCTCCCCGACCCCAGCCTACTGAGGCTAATTGGTGCTGCCCAGTGGAATGCTGACTGATCTAGTCAACTTGCTCTTATGTGGGTGACCACGGCCAGAGTGAGTCTGTGAGGACAGTGGCCATGTCAAGTCCAGAGGACAGCCCTCCTCCCCATCCGCCAGCTCTTACATTCCATTTATTTTATCTTACTCACTTTCAATTTTATTTTATTTCGAGACAGGGTCTTACTGTGTGGCCTGTCTGGCCCAGAAATTGCTGTGTAGACCAGACTGGCCCAAGACAGAGATTTACCACACCTGCCGGCTCCTCCGTTCTTCCTGCTTCCTCTTCCGGGGTTGCCGTAGGACACCATTTAGGGCTGAGCACTCAGCAGTCGCTGTTCTCGGCATAGTGACAGTTTGAGCCTCTGCGTTAACTGGTGACCACTGCACACAGAAGCTTCTCCAAGGTTGAGGGAAGCTCTGATCCAGGTATAAAACACTTAGCAGGTAACCTGACATGGTGTTTAGTAAAACAACCGCAGTCAGTTCCCCTCCATAGCTCGTGACCTCTGGAGTCACCGGCTGTTGACCAGGCTGCAATGCCAGGCCTGGATTCCCTCCTGTGGAGCCTCAGATCCAATCAGAGAGTGGCTGGCTATGCTGCTCCCAGTCTTTTTGACTTTTCCTCTGACTGCTGGAACTGTATCTCACTGTGGTTTTTAATTTGCATTCACTTGATGACTAATGAGGGATAAACCTGTTTGAACCAGTTGTACAACCTGTTCAGGTTTTTGTTTTGCTTCCAAGAGAATTACGTCTTTTTTGTTGGTTTAATTGTGTGTCCTTGTTACCCTTGTTATTTGAGAACTATAGATGAAAAGGCAGGATTCTTGTCTTGAGGGAAATCCAGAGAGTGATCAACAACATGTCGACATAGAATTACATGTGAAGTACAGAAGGGGTTGAGGACAGGGTGAATAGGGACTGACTGGTGCCTTCACTGCTCCAGTCACAGGTACTGCTGGCTGTAAGATAGGTGTGCAGGATTCCATTCTTTTAACATTTATTTATTAATTACATGCGTGTGTATGCTTTCTATGCATGGGTGTGCAGGTGCCTAAGGAAGCCAGAAGAGGGCGTCAGATCTCCTGGAGCTGGAATCGCAGGTGGTTATGAGCTGCCAGTTGTGGGTTCTGGGGACCGCTGAGCCATCTCTCCAGCCCCTGTGTATTTGTTCTAAGTGAAGACTGTGGCGCTTACAGACGTTAGTAGTCACAGTGGTTTGGGCAATGCTGGACTAACAAACAGTCCGTATTCTGATGACTTAAAGTAACAGGTGTTTATTTCCTGTTCATCTGCGTGCATGTTGTGAGTGGTCAGAACTGTGTCCTGTGTACTTGCTGAGTTCTGTGATGGAACTCTGGCCTTGGTCACAGGGGGAAGGCAGAGCTCAGGGCAGCCTGTGTCAGCCCTTGAAGCCTCCCCCATGAGTGTGGTGGTATTGTGTTCCCCAAAATATTGTGTATGCTAATAAACTTATCTGGGATCAGAGAACAGGACAGCCACAATATTAAACATAGAGGTTAGGCAGTGGTAGCATACGCCTTTAATCCTAGCATTCCAGAGACAGAAATCCCTCTGGATCTCTGTGAGTTCAAGGCCACATTGGAAACGGCCTGGCACGGTGATACACACCTTTAATCCCAGAAAGCCACACCTTTAATCCCAGGGAGTGGTGGTAGAAAGCAGAAAGGTATATAAAGCGTGAGGACCAGAAACTAGAGGCTTTTGCCCTGGAGAGGCATTTGGCCTGGTTAAGCATTCAGGCTTTTGAGCAGCAGTTCAGCTGAGACCCATTCTGGATGAGGGCTCGGGGCATCCAGTCTGAGGAAACAAGACCAGCTGAGAAGTTGGCCAGGTGAGGTTAGTTGTGGTTTGTTCTGTTTCTCTGACCGTCCAGCATTTCACCCCAATACCTGGCCTCAGGTTTCATTTTATTAATAAGAACTTTTAAGACTCATGCTATACATGAGTGTCTTACTCCCCTCTGCTCACTCTCATTGGTCGAGAGGATGACTCCAGTGGGTGAAATAAATCATCATGAGGCTGCATTGAGCCAAGGACAGCTGTGGACCCAACAAAAACTGTAAACTAACTTAAAATGGAATCTTTCCTGCAACTGGATGGTGTGCTCCTTGCACATAGCATGAACTTTGTAGATGACAGAGTTGTGCGGCAGTGTCAAAAGGTTGGACACACCTTCATGGCATTTGGACTTAAATCATTCCTTTGGGTTGAGAGTGTGTGTGTGTGTGTGTGTGTGTGTGTGTGTGTGTGTGTGTGTGTGTGCAGGGACCTTCAGGGGCGCTGATCCCTGGAACTGGAGTTATAGGCAGTTGTTTCTGCTGCTGACTAGTATACTGTAAGTTAACTGTTCTGTGAGCTTTGGGGATTTTCCTGCCTCTGCCTCTATCTCACCAGAGGAGGAGTGCTTGGATTAGAGATATACACTACCACACCTGGCTTTTTTTTTTTTTTTTTAAAATATGGGCCCTAAGGATTGAACTTAGATGTTCAGACTCACATCTGATACTTTAACCTGCTGGACCATCTCTTGGTCCCCGATCTTTTGATTTTAATTCTAATGCTTTCTACACTGCCCCAGGTTATCCCAAACACATCCTTAAAATCACGTCGTATGCTGTCTCCACCACTGCTTCCTTTCATGTGGAAGGCTGAAGGCCTCCTATTCATTTTTCATAAGCATAACTCAGGCATCTCATCTAAAAGAATGCATTCATTCCACACGTCTGTTTGCTTATACACAGATGTGTATTTTCAATTTCTTCCTTTCTGGTTCAGAAAGCTGCTGGTAATAAATTTTCATTAAAGTAGTACGAGATCGGAAAACGAAATGAGCCTCAACACATTTTCTTAAGTAATCAACCAAAACCCAAAGTGGGAGCCAATTATAGCCCGCAGGATCCACCCCAGCTCCTTCAAATGCAGTTATTCTGGGGGTGGGAGAGCTGGGGTGGGGGCTGTTCACTTTCCTCAGTCTTTCCCACAGCCTCTTCTCCAGTTCCAACAGCCCCTCAAACCAAGACTTGAGACTTTGTGTCTTGTATTGATTTTGAAGATGCCAGTCAGAGGGAAATCAGACATAGGTGTGTGATGGAGGTGTTCTATGTGGCTCACACAGTATTCATAATTTTTATTTATCTACTTATATTCTTAATTTAGGAAAATGTAGTGTGTGTGTGTGTGTGTGTGTGTGTGTGTGTGTGTTTTGTATTACGTTTATGGAGGCCAGAGGACAACTCTTGGGACTGAGTTCTTTCCTTCTACTATATGGGTCCCAGGGTTTGAACTCAGGTCCTCAGGTTTGGCAGCAAGTGCCTTTACCTGCTGAGCCATCTTGTCTGCCCTGTTCACAATTTTGAAAGGTTGTTAGTCAATAATTAAAATTCTTGCATAGCCATTTGTATTCACAGCTTCTCTGGGTAGCTCTGGTCTTGTTCCCATGTGGCATAGCTTCGCTGAGCTGCAGCTGTCCCTCTAGGAGAGCACAGGGCAGGTTCTGGCAGCTGGACTACTAGGACAGTTCCCAGCCAGGGTCTTTTGTTGCACCTGAGTTTCCCATGGGGGCTCTGAGAAGCAGAGGGATTTCCCAGCATCCTCCTCTTCCCACCCCCTGCCACTCAGCTCCAGCTGCCAGATTCTTTGAGCTGCAAGGCAGGGAGTGTCAGCTACCAGTTTGCCTGAGAGTCACAGTGCCATGGCAGCAGGTGACAATGCAGCCTAGAGATGCGCAATCCATTTCTACCTCACAGGAGGGGGGCAGAGCAGAAGCAGGTCAGGCTGTGGAAGAAAACATAGGAGGGCACTTTCCTCAGCTTGTGTTTGAGTCAACATGGAGCAACATGGAGTGGGCTTGGCTGCCCGCTGCATACAAGACCCTGTGCTGGACTCAAGAGTCAAGAGCACACAGACAGGCTACAGGGACCTGGGGAGGGTGTGGGAGTCTGCTGGAGTCCAGCTCCAACCTGTCGAAAGGTTCTTGTGGGGAGGAGAGAGGAATGAGGAAATGATAGATAAAGATAGACGGAGATGATAAGAAAGACAGAGACACAGGATAGCTTCAGGAGGGCCCTGGGTTTATTCCAAAGGGCTTTTTATACAACGCCGAGGGGTGAGGCAAAAGACCTCCCCGTATCAAGATCAAAGCACAATGTACAGCCAAGTGCAGACCCTTCAAAACACCTGGTAACCATGCTCGTGGCCAAATCATCCCATTATGCAGCCCTGCTGGGTAAAGCAAGCTCAGATTCTCTGACCTTGAGTAAGGTCTTACTAGGGAGCCTCTGTGGGGCCCCACAAATTCCCCCTTCTTAATAATATAAAGTTTCAAGTGCGGGTACAGAGCTTAACTCTATGCAACTCTGAATCAGCTTTCCTTAAGAGCTTGGAAGTAGCTGGAATAATTATAGCAATACTCCAGCTCCTTAAGGCTGCTATACCTCCTAGTAAAGGAGTAGAGGATGATAATGATGGGATGGCCTTTTTGAATGGGTCTAAGATGACTACAGCAGCTTTAGTGCACCAAGCCCTTTTTTAAATCAATAATCTCCTGATGCAACCGCATCAAATCTAAGGACTCCTTAGCATCACCATTAACATTAACAAGTTAACATCATAATTCTAGCATGAATAGTATTATAATTACAATTCTCACAAACTTACATCCAAAAGCAAACTCTTAATAGAACTATTTACACTTCATAAACTTTAGCAAATATCCAAAAGCAATTTTTTTTTTTTTTAGTTTTTTCGAGACAGGGTTTCTCTGTGTAGCTTTGCACCTTTCCTGGAACTCACTCTGTAGCCCAGGTTGGCCTCGAACTCACAGAGATCCACCTGGCTCTGCCTCCTGAGTGCTGGGATTAAAGGCGTGTGCCACCACCGCCTGGCCAAAAGCAATTTCTTATAGAACTATTTACATTTTCTACTAACAAAACATAGGGTACATTAATACAGGCTAACATTATCCATACAAAGAGCAAGAAAATGCTTTTGCATTTGTGCTGCTCTAGTCCAGTAGTAAAAACTTTATCATATCTCTGATTCATCAGTACATTCTTGCAGAAAATGGTTCGTGAATCACCACAGTTGATGAAAGTATATATGCATAAGTGAATTCAAAACTGTCCCATTTCTGCAGTCTGAAAAGTTCAAAAAGCAAGTTCTGATACCAGTCTTTACGTTTTCTACCGAAAATTCAAGATCAGGGCCTGGTTCTCCAGCTGCCCTGAAGTCTTTGTGTAACTGTCCAAGTCATAATGAATCTGAAGTGTAAAACTCAGATTCTCAAATATGAAGAAACCCACAACCAAAAATTTGTTGCAGTTCCCTTGAATGCAACAACCCA
>CABHPH010161515.1:14545-37376 GCA_902168325.1 Peromyscus nudipes | reverse complement strand
CCCGCCCCCCACCCCACCCTCCACCCCCGTGCATCTGAACTTAATTTCTTCGATAAGATCTGTTTACCAATTGGTAGAAACTGTCAAAGAATTCCAGTTCTTAATTGTTTTGTTTCCACATCTAACTTCCAAGCAGGGGACAGTAAGGGGAAAGGAGGACACGGTCAGCGTGAGCAAAGGCTCTGATCCCTGGACATCTGTTGACTTTGGCCTCTGCCTCCTCTGTTTTCTAGTGTTGATCTACATGGAGCCACGCCAAAGGTTACTTGAGACCAATGACTGTCCTTGTTTGCTCGATGTCTTTCCGAAGTGCACAGAGACATGTGCTCCCACGCACCCTAGGTTACAGGCATCCTGCTAAGGCTTCCAGGCCGGGCTTGATGTCTGTCTCTTGCTTGGGAATTACTCTCCTTCTCCTAAGCTTTGCTGAGCCGAGTTGGAAATAGATCACCAGCGATGATAACCCTTTTACCGCTTTGAGTCTCTCAGCACATTTCTCTCCAAACTCACTGAGCACATGGACTGATTCTTCCGATGGGGCTCCATCTGAGATATAAACTCAACTGGGAACTTCAGGCTCTGTGTTCTGGTTTTGTAGTAACTGTTCTTGATTTTAAAGTACATTTGATTTTAAATACCACTAAGCACAAATGCCTACTGTGTGTCACTCAGCGCTGGAATCATCTCAAGGGTGCAGGGCCCTTTCTTTACTCAGCGCAGTGTCAATGTTGTCTCTCTGTTGTCTTTCTCCTTTCTTCCCAATGTGGGATAGCTCTCTTAGCCTTCAGAGCCTGAAGTTGGTTTGTTCTTATTTTTTTTTTAGAGTGAAAACGCAATGTGCTATAACATCTCCTTTTGTGGTAATGGACCAAAAATACAACGGGATCATGGCGATACATAAAAGAAAGTACCAGGCAATAAAGCATACCAGATAACCAAAAGAACCCTCCACAGAGTGGACAATGCCCAGACAGAAGCACATGAAGAACCGTGTGTCCGGCCCTGGGTTCTGTGTGCCATCCCAAGTGTTCGGCTCTGCCTTCTGGAAGCCAAACCAACCAACCCCTCCTTTACGCTCTTGAGCCATCACAGTCACTGCTTTCTTTTTTCACTTACAGTAATCCCAGCTACATGTCTACCACTCACACCCTGTAGAACCCCACCCAGCACAACAGGCAGGCCAAGAGGCAATGGTTTTTATTATCTCCTTGAAATGGATATTTCAACACTCAAGTAGCAGGAAAAGCAGACATGTAGGTGGTCCCCAGAAGCCCTAAAATCACTAGGAATTGCCAGGATCTCAGCCTTTTTTTTTTTTTAACTTTAGGCTTGTTATTACTATGCAGCCTAGAACTCGTGGCCTTCCTGCCGCTGCCACACAACAAGGGCTAGAATGACTGGTGTGCATCACCTTGCCAAGCTTCTCCCAACTTCTTGATACGAATATCATTGGCTCTATGACCAAACTTTCTCCTTCTAGTAGAAAATCTACTGAAGCTGCTCCCAGGTTTTCCATAAACTACATCCCAACACAAAGTAAAACGGGAAGTAAGCCCATCTGGCCTTAAAGCGTCTATCATTTGGTTTTCATAGCAAAAGTGTAAAAAGAAAGGAAATTATTGAGTTTATTGATTCTCTCATGTCAAATAAATAATAGTTGGTATTCAAATTATAACTATAAAACAAAATTCTTATAACTAGGATTTTAAATTTTTAATTTTTTTAAAATTGTATGTGTGAGTGTTTTGCCTGTGTGGTGTAAGGGCACCACATGCTTGCAGTACCCTCATGGGCCAAAAGGGGGTGTCAGATTCTCTGGAACTGGAGTTACAGCTGATTGTGAGCCAACATACAAGTGCTGGGAACTGAACTCTGGTTCTCTGCAAGAGAAGCAAGTGCTCTTAACCACTGAGTCATCTCTCCAGCCCCTATGACTAAGCTTTTAAAATTCCACTTCAGAAATTCATAAAGGAAAAAATGAATTTTAAAAGATGGCTTTGTGTTTTTGTATCACAGAGAAGGAAAGGTATTTAGAATAAAAACCAACAGAATTGTTTCTAAAGTGAAAATTAAAATGTTAATAAGTTTACAGAAAAAAAGTGAATCATGATTTGATACAACCAAAAGGACATTACATTCTCAACTTGGAATGATCTTAAAACCAAGAAGACAATATAAACACATGCCCTCGGTTCTGGTACATCACCCAGTCATAGGTTACTTTAGCATTCTTGTTTCAATTATAGATTGGATGTACTTGACATTATGAAACACATTCAATTTAAAACACCAATAAATACAAAATGTCCAGTGTGTGTTGCTTAGTGATGGAATCATTTATAAATGAACTTCAGTAATTTTTTTTATAATCTAAGTCTTGGTTACGGTGAAGATGTAAATATTTCTGGATATATGAACCTGAAATTTCTTTCTGTTTTTTACCCCCTACCCCATCAATCTCTCTATGCCTCACGAACCTAGAACTCCTAATCACTGTCACCAAAAATCCACACTTCATTGAACCATCCATGAACTGCTTGGTAAAACTCCCTGGTTCCCTCTTGGCCCCTTCCGGTACCCCTCCTCTATCAAGTTTCCAATGAAACACAATACTGTGTTTTCGACTCTCAAACACTACATGTTGTAACATCTCCTGTGGCAATGGAAACAGAACACAGCCACTTTAATTTTTTCACCCCTTCTGTTTTCCCCTGATACGTTTCCTCCTTTACTGAAGGGTTATGCCAACACTGGGACCCCAGGAACTTGAGTGTCCACTGTGACAGTCATTGGCAACTGTCACAAGTTGTGTAAGATTCTTGTGGTAAAAATTAACTGTGGCTGAATTCTCTTTGTATTCCAAGTTGGATTCTCATTTAGATGAATGGTTCCCAGGCTCTGTACTTCCAAAGTAAAATTTAAAAAATGTGTGGAGCACCACCTTGTACTTGCCAGCTCTCACTTTTGCCAAATAAGGGTTTGGAAAGAATAATGTTCTCTACCAACAGCCTCATGTCATACTGAAAAAAGTTCCCCTTTAAGTCCAAGAATGTAGACAAGATAGGACATTGTCTTAGCTTAAAAGGAGGGAGGGGACTCATCAATGCCAAGAACAGGAAGCTAATAACTATATGCTAATCATATCCATCAATACTCTGACAGAAAAGCATACCTTCAAAGGGTCAGATTCAAAATATTTTAGTAAATAGACAGTTTATATAGGGATAGGAAAATTACAAATATATATCTAATAGAAGATACTAAAAATACACATATGTATGGCAAGTGAGCAAGAGAGAGAGAGAGAGAGAGAGAGAGAGAGAGAGAGAGAGAGAGAGAGAGAGAGAGAGAGTTACCTAGGGACTAGCAACAGCTGGAAGCTGTTAGTCCTACAGAGGCTGAGGATGGAAGGGAATCATGTTTCCAGAGAAAAATGAGAATTGGAATTGATTAATAGAGAGAAAGGAGAAGAGGAGACAAAGAGATGCTGTCTATCATTACCATCCCACCTGAACCAACCAAAAGTCAAAGTAAGGGATGGGCTGGAGAGATGGCTCAGAGGTTAGAAGCACTGATTACTCTTCCAAAGGACCCAGGTTCAATTCCCAGCACCCACATGGCAGCTCAGCTATGAGATTACTGTGACATTACAGATAGCAGTGTTTTACCGTACAACTTCATTTGTTTTCTCCTCTTACAGGAAATTGATATTTTTAATTATAGAAAACAAACACTTTTAATATTTTTCTGCCATCATCCTTCAGCATGTAAGCAACAAATTAGTGTATCTGTTTTAGAATGCTTGATTTTAAAAATTGCTGCTGTAGTCACTGGCTGGAGTTTCATAACACATCGTTCAATGACTTGTTTGGGTTGGGATAATGACAGAATTTCCAACAACTTCTGAAATGGCCCTACATAGTTCTGCCATCTTCCACTACGGATCTATTTGAAGTGGCATCTCAGCACTGACAATTATAAAATCAAAATACCAGCCAACTCTGAAACACATTGATGATGTTCTACACTCAGTATGAAATATTCAGCTAGGATTTCACTCCTTATATACAAAAATAAATAAGCCTACCCATCTCCTTTGTGTTGAATTTTATTTTCACCTTTAATAAATTGTAAAATTATACATACCCAAGAATTATTTTAAAATAATTTTTTTAAGATTTATTTATTTATTATGTATACAGTGTTCTCCCTGCATGTATGCCTGAATGCCAGAAGAGGGCACCAGATCTCATTAGAGATGGTTGTGAGTCACCATGTGGTTGCTGGGAATTGAACTCAGGACCCCTGGAAGAGCAGCCAGTGCTCTTAACTGCTGAGCCATCTCTCCATCCTCTAATATAAATTTCTTTATGTCTATCACCTGTAAAGTTTGAGTTTTATTCCTATGTCACATGCTAATAGGATAAAGCAAGTATTTCACAGGTACAAAGGAATCACACATAGAAAAGATTTAGGGAGCCTGGCACTACAGTGTACTTATGTGCTTTGGCAATGGAGGAATGGAGATTAGGCAGACAAAAGGGTATGCAAATAAATGACTGTTTTCTTTTTCATTTTGTTTGTGCTGATCAGTTGTTTTCAACCTTCCTAAGACTGAAACCCTTTAATACAGTTCCTCATGTTGTAGTGACCCTCACAACCATAAAATTATCTCGTTGCTACTTCATAACTGTAATTTTGCTACTGTTATGAATCATAATATAAATATCTGATATACAGGATCTCTGATATGTGACCTCCACAGGGGTTGCGACTCACAGGTTGAGAACCACTTGTGTAGAGAATGCACGTGTGTGGAAGCTAGCGGCTGACATTGGGTGTCTCACTTCATTGCTTGTCCCCTTATTTCTTGAGACAGGGTCTCCTACTAAACCTACAACTTGCTGTTTCAGCTTGACTGGCTGGCCAAAGAGCCACTGGGATCCACCTGTACACACACACACACACACACACACACACACACACACACACACACACTATGTGCCTGCCAATATTGCAGTTATACACATGTGCCATGATGGCCAGCTTTTACATGGGTTCTTGGGATTTGGGACTGTGTTCTCATGCTAGCACAGCAAACATTTTGCCCCCCTGAGCCATCTCTCCATCCCTTTTTCTCATTTTAGTAGAGGAAAGTTATAGGAGAAACTTTAAGACCCAATGATGCTTGTGATTACACTTATAACAATCCTCAATTAATGGCTCCATATCCAACAGAATTTTATCAGGTGGTGCCGAAAGAGGCCACCTGTCCCAGGACTTTATATTTATCTCACTGATTAAAAATGCAGCCTCACAAAGGTATAAAATAGAAACAGCACCGAGCACTTCATTCAATTGAGAACATCTGCCATGAATTACAGAGAGCCACTTTCACCAGAGCCTTCCAGACTGCTGCGTGTGGCTGGTACCCATGCACTTTAAAAAGCCCTGGTACCTGGCTCCCATCACCATACATCCTGGAGTGGTTGGATAGGGTAAAGCTTGTCAAGGGACTTTTTTTTTTTCAAGAGTCTATTTTTTTTTTAATTTTAGAAGCTTTCAATTTACAGAAAATTTGATGTTAAAAAAGATAGTGCAATTGTCATGCTCTATAAACCAAGTCTCCCTCCTGACCTACAACCTTCACTTGTAGGATGCACTGGCCAAATCAATAAGCCAATACTAACACATAAATCTTTTTAGTGGAACCCCACACATTATTCGTATTTTCTTTTCCCCCCAAACATCCTCTTCCTGCCACAGGCTCCCCTCTAGGGTGCTCTTGACACGACAACTCAGACTTTTCTGGGTTTAGGTAGCACTGACAGTCTGGAGGACTCTTGATCTTGTGAAATCAACCCCAGCTTAACGGCCTTGTTTTTTCTCAGGGTTAGGACACAGCCGTACAGTTCATGGGAGTGAAGACCAAGGAAGTAACACACTTTCTTTTCTTTCTCATTGCCTTACACCAAGAGCACACGCTTCCCACATGATTCCCTCCTGCCAATATTGGCCTTGGTCACATGGTTGAGGTGCAGTAACAGGTTTTATCTCCTTTTTGTTTTGTTTTGGTTTTAGTTTTTTGAGACAGGGTTTCTCTGTGTAGCAGCTCTGGCTATCCTGGAATTCGATTCGCAGACCAGACTGGCCTTGAGCTCACATAGATCTATCTGCCTCTGCCTCTGCCTCCCAAGTGCTGGGAGTAAAGGTGTGAGCCATCACCACCCGGCTCAGGTTTTACTTCTTACAGTGACACTTCTCTCCATACTCTATCCTTCGGGAAGAAATCACCATGTGCTGCCCACACTTAGGGACTAGGGAGTCAGCTCTGCTTTCTTGAAGCTCCTCTGCACAGGAGGTGTGTTGAATTATTTATCTGTATCAGTCGATATAAATATGTACTTTCTAGTCTAGATAATAAGTCAATGGTACTTTATTGTGATGCCCTGCTGCTTTGGGGACCATTAAAGGCTCCAAACGTTGGGTTTTGTTTCTTTTTAACATACCCCATCATTGCAGGTGTATTTTTAGAGTATTTCTGTGCTTTGTGGCACAATAACATGTGCCACACTCATTTTGTGTGTCTCCTATTACTAAGTCATTTCTCCAAAGATGTCCGGTGCCTTTTATTGGAACAGTATTAGAAAGAAAGATCTGGATAAGGCTGAATGTGTCCTTGCTTCTATACCCTTCCAGCTGATACAGCGGTGTGTGTGTGTGCGCGTGCGTGCGTGCGTGCGTGTGTGTGTGTGTGTGTGTGTGTGTGTGTGATTATTTCCACATGTTAACCTGTGTAACTGTTGTAATGAAGGCATACATTCACGCTGATGTTTCTACCTCTCATCCATGACCACAAAGGTCAGCCCTGCCATCTCACTCACTCACCTACAAGCTCCTTCATCAATGACTAGAAGAACAGAATGGAACCGTCTGAGTTCCATTCACCTAACTGTTTGATTCCGAGAGACATCTGCTTAAAACCATTCATTACCTCCCCTAAAAAGGAAACTGTTGTCAACTAGACTACAGGGCTTACGGATAAGCCCTATATTCATTTTCAAAGGTAATTTAGGTCATCAACTTTTCTTCCTGCTCCTTCTGAAGGAGATCAGAAAACATGAAAAAATCGTTTTTGTCATGTTCCACATTCTACTCTGGGATCCTCCTGGGGTTTGAAATTTTTATATATTAAGGCCCACTGTGTATTGTAAATAAAATTCTATGGGCTTCAACAAACCCATACATAGTGTTAAATGACTCCATCGTTACCCCAGGCAAAATGGTTTGACCACTTACATAAAACACTGTCTGTGCTTCAGTTATTCATTCTCCTTCCGCCCTTAGTCCCCGTAATGACTGAGATCTATTTGTTGTCTCTGTAGTTTTGCCTTTCCGAAATGTCCTACCAATACATTCACATGATATATGACTCTTTTTAACTGGCTTTTCTTTCATTCTCTCTGTCTCTGTCTCTGCCGCTCTGTGTATCTTTCTCTGTCTCTCTCGCATCATCTCCCTGCCTCTCTCTCTCTCTCCTCTCTCAGTCTCTCTGTCTGTCTTTGCCTGTGTGTCTCTCTGTGTCTCTGTCTCTCTTCTTCCCTCCCTCTCTTGTCCTCATCCAACACTCTCCCATCCTTCTCTGTGTTAACCCTGGAGGTTAGCTTCCTCTGTAAATCAGTCCCCAGAAGCCGCAGACTGTGACACTCTACCTTTCTGCAATGTTGCTCTTTCCTGCTCTCTTCACACGTCAGCCCCACCAGCCACTCACTGCTGTCCTTGGACAGTCACACAACACAGTCCCAGATGGGAACTTCTCACTGCTAGCCCCCGCATGTGTGACCCTCTCTTGCTCCATGTGTTCCTGTTCACTTCCTTCATCTAATTTACATCACGTCCACAGTGATGCCTTCATCCCCCTGTGGCAAATTCCTTCCTTTCTGCTTGTAGCCCTTGGTGCTATGTGGCATCTCTTACAGCACAGTGTCTGAACCATGCTAATGGCCAGCTAGCTAAATCGCTTTAAAAATCGCTCTATTCATTTGCTAGGACTGAGTGTATCAAATGATCTAATTTTATTTTCTCCAAGTTTTGAAGGCTGGAATTCAAGATCATGTCCTTCCCATGGCCTGTCTTTGGCCTGAGGATGGCTACTCTTGCTGTGGTGCCACGGCTCTTTTCTGTAAGTCCATCCCTCCAATAACTCCCTACGTGTCACAATTCCCCCTTCTAAGGACATTAGTCAGGAAGGATTAGGATCCACCCCACTGGCCTCTTTAAAGCCCTACCTCCAAATATATTCACATTCCGAGGTTATTATGCCTGGAGCTTCAGCATATACATTTCAGGGAGATGCAGTGCAACCCACAATAATTACTCTTCCAGGGATCAATTATTTCTTGTTTTCTATTTGAAAAGGGCAGAGACATGCCCCACTACGCAATGGTTCTCAGTCTCAGAACCAATAGACATGGCACGAGTGTGGAGGAGATATTGAATATCAGATTCTGAATATATTTAAGTGTTATGCAATAAGGAGTTTGAACATGTCTCTGAAAATAGAGATACAACACAAGAAATGGATTAGGAAGGTTGTATATCAAATGTACAGAAATACTAGGAGAGAAGTAAAGATTAATTGATTACAGCCAATGAAGATGAAGACAGTAGAATGCCCGAAGACACATTCTTCAGATGTAAACCACAGTGGGAATGGAAATGTGCTGAGGTTCTTATTTTTGAAACCGCCTCCCCGGTATGCTGAGCTTCCTCCACGTTCTGTGCTAATCCTAACAACACTTCCCTCTCATAGAATTTATTCAGATCATGCATAGTTGTTGTGGAAACTGAGTCTCAGAGATGTTAAGTCTCTTTCCTAGCTAGTAACTGGGAAGTGTGGAGCAACAGTTCAGAGCACCTGTTTTTCACTCATACGGCCCTGGTTCCACGCCTAGCACCACGAAAGAGGGAGCTGGTACTTGTCCCCGTCCATCTGATCTATTTTAGTTTCCTGCCTCATCAGCTTATGGCAAACCATGTCACAGCTCCTGCTGCAGATGTGGGCTATTTGGAACACTCACTTGATGGGGTTTGAGAGGCTTGTTTTTTCCTTCAGTTTGTTGGCTCCCCCAAAGTGAAGTCTGTGAAAACACAGCAATGCTCTGGTGAGCTTGCTATCCATTCCCCTCATCTTTCCTCCCTCCTAAAGACTCAGAAATGGTTAATAGCCTCCCTCCCCCTTTCCAGTAGACCAGTGGAACATAGCAACACAGTAAAGACAAGTGCCCTTTGAGGTACCTGGACTTGAAAGCTGCTGCTCAAGCGTTCACTGGTTTTCCTTGCACAGCGCTTCTTCGTCAGAGATGCGCCAGTGGCCACTTCCTCCAGACAGATGTGAATGAACTCATTTTCAAATGACACTCAACTAGAGAGAACGCTGTGCCTTGATTCCTGTTGTAGGCAGATGGCCTCCAGATAAAGACAGACTTTGAAAGAGAGCATCCTTTTGTGCCTGACAAAAGAAGACCCGGGCTATTCTTTGGTGAGCTTTTAAAGAAAACTTCATGTATTTGTACTTAGATAATAAAATATCATGAAGTCAAGCACATACCTGCATAACACAGGCATTTAAAGGAACCATTGATGTCATTGTGAGGTAACTAGCAGCCCACTGGAGAGTCTAAACTAAACTAAAAACAGGAAAGAGAGCCTGGGGATTAGGAAAGAAAAGCACAGGGACCAAATAAATGCCTTTCCTTCTTCTGTTTATGTAATAAATGCACTTACTGTTGCCATGGCAAAAGGGCCAGTCTGTTTTCTCCTTCCTCTGCCTCTACCTATTATTATATCCAATACCAGAAAATGCCATGCTTCCCATTGCCATCCGGGATCACTGTGTTATCCATGTGCTCCGTATTCATCTCTCTCCTCCGCAGCCTTGGTCATAGTTGTAAAGGGTGGCTGCCGCCAGAGGACATGGCTTCTACTCCATTAGCAGAATGATGGGAAGGAAGGAAATGGAAATGAACCCAGCATGTATTGAGTCAGGAAGGCCTTCCTAACCTTGGAAAACCCCCACGCCCCAAATGAAAAACTCTAAAAATGTCATTTGAAGCAAACGCCACTTTATTGGTTAGCTAAATTGACTTAGTACAGGTTATTTTGGCCTTCTGAACATAGCCATACAGAGAAGACCATATTCTTGTCTGTTACAACTAGGCTGAGATCATCATATATAAAGTCCAAATTAGAAATAACAGTAACTCCACAGTGATTGGACAGCATATGACATATCCTGCCTACTTCATTATGCCACACTGGGTGAGGGACAGAAGCACACTGACTGCTATGTTTTTAAAACATGATAAAAGTTTTACAATCACATCACCTCACTCATTAATTCATCTGTGTATTCAAAACCATTTATTAGGAGCATATGATGATGGGCTAAGAACTGGTTTAAGTTGAAATGCAAAAGCAAAACAACAAAAAAAACAACAAAAAACAGACTTTATCCTTTCTCTCAAAAAGTCTACATTCTAGTCTTGTCATATGAGAGGCAGTTGAATAAACAGTATTTTTATTTAGAAACTAAAAGACTGAGTTTGAAAATCTGTGCCTGTGAGGATAGAGAAGTTAGGGGAAAGACATCATCTGCATTAAATAGTCTCGAAAGCCAAAACAAGTTCTCTCAGCCTGTTTGCTCACTCTGGGGCTTGAATGCACAAACATTTAGCTCAGAATGTCCTTTCACACTCCTATTCCACCCACCATGAGGGCAAAGGGAGACACAGTCTGTGTCTCCTTCCATAACCACCTCACATCCCTGTCATTCAAGTTAAAATAATCCCACAGAAGAAGGGTATTACTGGCAAGCTCGAGGTAGGAGGGGTTCCTAGAATCAAATCTTAGAGGAATCCAGTCAAGGAAATATTTGGATCCTAGCTGCAAATATTTGAATAGCTGTCATAAGCAATAAAGAATAACTCAGGCTTAAAACCACAAGAGTCAAAATTGAGATCACTGACCAAATATTACAAAGAATAAGATTTTTCAGCCAATGTACATTAAAAAAACTTCTCTGAAGCAATATTTTCAAACGGTAATGTGCATATGATCCTATTAAACATGAATTTTGCTTCAGGTCCTGACTGGGGTCTGAAGTTCTTCATTCCTGACAAGATTTTAGGTTGTCATGTTGCTTGTTCTAGAATAGCCTCTCAGGTCCTACTGAACAAGAGCTATCTGATAATGGAGCTCATTTGAACATACTTAGTTGCCAATCAATGATAGTGTTTAAGTCTCATCTGTAACTATCTGCCAGCATTACAGCATAAAGTGTTTCCATGTAACATGAAAGAATGGACTCAATGTTTCTTTTCAAGTCAAATGATTAGATTTCATAGTTTTGTAACAGAAATTTTCATATGCATATTCCTTTCAAATCTTGAAACACTTTCACATAAAAACATTTAAATAGTAGACAAGACTTTCTAACCCACGTCAAGAGATGCCAAAAAAGACCTTACATGTTAGTGACTAGTTCAAAGTCTTCCAGCAGATGTGCTGAGTACCCGCCTACTCTTAGCCAATATCTGAAGTAGGATGAACATTCAATAATGAACTAAACAGAGACAGTTCCTGCCCTCCAAAGGCAAGCTCACGACATACCTACAAGATGCATTTCATTTGTTATTAGCACACTGAAGTTTCAAAGAGGCTAGGATTAGAAAAATGCATTGTGATCGTGAGACTAAGGGGGAGACCATCCATCATTTAAGGGATAGTAAATGCCACAGAAGAGTGAAGCTGGACTTTCCAAGCAGCTCTGGCTCCATTTGAATGCACAGCATGACCCTGGCACTTTGACAGGCCAACTTTCCACCCCGTTTCAAGGAATCCTGGCAAGAGTGAAATAATCGTGACTGCTATAAACATACTAGAAACTGAAAATTCCATCTCTTCACTTCCCCACAGAGGACCTACCCTCCGCCTCTCACTTTGGAAGCAAGGACAGAACAGGTGGTGAGGCTCCATTCCTCTTTCATACTAGAGAAGAAGACACATGGGACCTCACAAAAAGCTAACAGGGTCCAAGACACAGGCGGAACTTGTTTGAACATTTTTAATTTTTTTTTTTTTTTAAAACAATCTGGCCCAGACAGCTTCCCTCCCTGCCTCCCAACCCTCTACCCCCACAAATAGCATCCTAGGTGAATGAACTCCATCATATTTTATCTATCTCTTGAACACCTGGAACACTGTCAATCTGAGAGAGAGAGATGGCAAGAGAGCTAACTATGCAAGTATGGGGAACTGAGTTCAGATTCTCAGTACCCAGAGAAAGCTGCACATGGTTGCACCAGCCCTGAGGGCAGTGGACAAGGCAGGTAGACCACTGGAGCTTGCTGGCCAGCCACCCTAGAAAGAAAAAAAAAAAAAGCAAAGTCTCAGTTTAATGAGAAACCCTGTCTTAAGGAAATAAGGTGGTTGTGTGGTAGTGTCACATACCTTTAATTCTAGCACTCAGGAGGCAGAGGCAAAATGATAGTGAGTTTTTGCTCTGTAGACAAAACTGGCTTCCTCCCTCTTCACAGAAATCCACTAGCACACAAGATACCTAATGTTCATCTCTGGCTTTTGCACATGCATACACACACACACACACACACACACACACACACACACACAAGGATATTGATAACCCATTATGAATCAATGTCTTCTTTGCTTCATGCCATCTTTTATCAGATACTGTGTACCATCTCACAGAGTAGGGAGGGCTGACAGCATATCCGTGAAAACCAACTCATACCTGTGTCAATTGCCATGAGCATGTAATTGTTCTATCAAGGTGAAAGAGGTCAACTCCCTCTCATACAATGGTGGTCTCTCGGGTAGATGGCTGCAAAGCATGCCTTTTCTAAGAAAGAGTAATTGAAGAAGTCCAAAGCCAAGAAGGGAGGCAAACCAAGGCTGTGAGAGGAATTTGAAGTTTCTGTCAAGTACAGGTAGAGAAACATTAGCAATAGCCCAACTCCTTGAAAGATTAATACAAATCCTCAGTTTGGCCCATTGATTTCAGTTACTATTGTTCAAAATAACATATTAGCTTTCAACAAAAATTCTAAGACACGAAAAATGGCAAGAAAAAAAAAACCCTAAGTGTATGGCTCATACCTATAATTCTAACCCTGGGGGTCTGAAACAGAAAGATTGCCATGAGTTCAAGGAAGCACCAGGCCAACCTGTGTTATGGTGTAAGACCTTATTTCAAAAAACAAAAGAGAAAAGGACAAAAAGACTAGAGAGACAAAGCCGCTGTCAGACAGAGACTCGGATAGGAACAAACACTGAAGCATTCAGATTGGAGATTTGAGAGAACTATGGTTAGTAAGTTAAGGGCTTGAGTAGAGAAAGTGGACAGCAAGCAAGAGGTGAGTGTTGTAAGTAGAGAGATAAACACTCTAATAGAGGGCTGGGGAGATGGATCAGTAGGTAAGGCACCTGCTCCACAAGCATGGGGCCCATAAAGGCCAGGTACAGGTGACATGCTTGCAATCCCAGCAGTTGGGGCACAGAGGCACCATGATCCTAGGGACTCTCTGGCCAGCCAGTCTAGCCATAACAGTGAACTTCAGGTTCAGTGGGAGACTCTTTCAAAAAATTGTGGAGAAGTAATGGAAGATATCCCAATGTCAAGCTCTTGCTTCCAAATGTACCTACCTATACATTTTGCATAGACATAACACACACACACACACACACACACACACACACACACACACCTTTAAGAATGACTTTTTAATGTTGGAACCAAAACCAGCAATGAAGAATGTCTTCTGAGAGCTTAACATAACCAAGAAAAGCCTTGGTGAAATTCAAACAAATAAACAAAAAAGAAATCATAAGAACAGAATATACAAGAATTCTGAGGACGTTTCTAAAATAATATATGCATACTTGGGATATCATATGAAATATATGAAAAAAGATAATGAAGCCAAAAAAAGTAATAAAAGGTTAAAAATTTCCAAAATTAATGAAAGACACAAAACCACAGATCTAGGAAGCTTAGATAACACCAAACAGATTAACTTTTATTTTAAAAAATTATGTTTGGTATACTCAAGCTTGACACAATCAAAGAGAAATGCAAAGCCTCCTAGGAGGAACAGCAACAACAATCAGAAAAACACACCTTACTCAGAGAAGTCACAGATAAGAATTACAGCATGTTTCTCATCAAAAATCATGCAAGCAAGAAAAGACCGGAATGCATTTTTTGAGTGTAGGACAAAATACTTTCCAATATGAAGAATTATCAAGAATTACTGAAACAGTTAAGGGCTGAATGAATTCATCTCCAGCAGAACTGGAAATGAAAGAAGTATTAGGACAAACTTCTTGAGGTCAAAAAGGGAAGCCTCCATGGGTACAGTTCATACAATGTGACATTCATACAATGGGACATGTCACCACCCCATGGAAAAGTACAGGTGAAGAGGAAGTATGTATTGCAAGGTAAAATGGATCTGCCTAAAAGGCTGCAGACTGGCTTGCAACTGTATGGCATCTAGAAAAGCAGAATTCCTAAGGGGATTTAAAAGTCAATGGTTTCCCAGATTCAGGGGGAAGCGGGGATAAGAACAGGTGCAGTGTGGGGGCTTTTAGAGAAGGAAAATTATTCATTATGATACTTTAGTCATGGAGACTCTGGATTATTCACTTTTCAAAAATCCATAGAACTTTCAGCATTATGGGAATCTGGTTACATGCAAACTTGAAAATGAACTTAAGGAATCACAGAAAGGAATTCAGAATGTGACGAATCAAGCTTACCAGACTGCAAATGTGTGAAATAGCGCCAATGAATGGGGACTGGGGAGAAAGACCCAGCCTGGAGAAACATGGGAAATGGGTGGAATCTTGACTAGAGACAGAAGAAGCTGCACGTGATGTTCACTCTTCATTTTTGTTCTCCAGCTGATAAAGTTGTATCCCACAGAAAGCAGGAAAATTATTCTGAAATGCTACCCACAAAGGCTGACCCTGAACCATTAAATTGTGTGCGGCAGATGGGAACTGCATTTCTCACCATCTGAGTGGGAAGTTCCATACAAGAAGAGGGAGAAGGCTAGAATGACTCATGCGGCTGTAGCGTGAATTCATGTTGAGCTTAATACAGATATAGATGAAAGCAAATGAATTTGTACCTAGCTGGATGTGGAAACAGATGGATACAAATAGAAGCTTCTGCAGATGTGTGACTGTACAGAGATTGGCACAGAAATGTGTTTCCTTTCTCTGTCAGGTGCAGGGGTCTAGAAGCCATGACAACTCAGTAGCAGTGAACACCTCAGACATTTAGAGCCTGGATTCTAAAACACTCTCCAATAAAACAACAAACCAGAAATTCTTAGAGAAATGGCTGGTTCTACTACTGGAGAAAATTTTACCCTTTAGGCTTTATAGCATCCTATAGTTCCAAAGGCTAAGCAAAGAAGAACTCAAAAAGAAAAACACAAATAAATAGAAGAAGAGCTGGGTCAGAGGGACCTAGGAGTCAATGATAGAGTTCCTAGAGTCCAAAGAGGAACCAATTTTAGTAGCAAACTAAACTGAGTAATGTTGGATTATAACCCCAAATGTACATATAAATATGGGTGAGTGCTACACTGATGTGAATAAGTGGCTGAATGTCACTAACAACAACTTCAAAAAGAAAGCCAACAACAAAACAAACAAACAATCCAAGGAGCAAATCTGCCATGCTGAGAATTTGGAATCATTTGTGGGGCTCCTCCACTGCCACACTTTTAAATGTGGGCTGCAATAACTTCATCCCAAGCAGTATAATGTAGAAGCAAGGTTAGGGGAGTAACAATTTACAATTGAAAAACCTAATAAACACCACCTCAGCTAAGTGCTGAAGGTCAACACCCGAAGGAGAAGCAAGGTGATCATGGAACCTTCGATGGTACATGAAGAAAACTGCACAGGACCTTCTAGTCTTCCCCCAAACAACATGTAACTCCAGTTTAACCATGAGAAAAACATCAGACAGATTTCCATAAGAGAGAGTTCACAAATATTGGATCATCACTCCTAAAAGTTAGCAAGATCATTCAAAATAAAGTTGTAGAAACTGGCACAGCCGTAAGGACTCTCAGACAACATGTCAGCCAAATGATACAGCAGATTGGGTGGAACCCTCAAGAGTAAAAGAAAATCGGGAGGGGAGGTTTTTAAAGATATCTGAACTTACTGGTATTGGTTCATTGATAGTGGCAGGTGAACCATACATACTAGGATATAAGAAGCCAATAGTGGAGTGGAGAGATGGCTCAGTGGTTAGGACTGCTTGCTGCTATGCCGGGTGGTTCATGACTGCCTACAATTGCAGCTCCAGGGGATACAGACATCCACACACATGTGGCATGCATTCACACAAATGCCTATGCATAAGTAAAAGTAACCTTTTAAAAAGATGCTAATAAGGGAAACATGAATAGGGGACTGAAGAACCCTCTATCTTAGTTGTTTTTATTTAGATATAAAGCTGCTAAAATGATTTTGAAAAAAATCAAACTCTTCTTAAAGTGTTTATCTAAAAGAAAGAAACGTTGCCAGTATATTTATGGGAAAATAGTTTTGTACACTCTAGCTAGAGGCTAGTGAAGGCCACAAGCCCACTTGAGCATGTGGCTCTATAGGCGTTGCCCTTTTCTTCCATCCCTTCCCCCTTGCTAAAAACCGTTAGATTCCATTCCTAAAGCTAGCCATCAAGGTCTATTTCCTTATTTTAATCACTTCCTCCTCCTGAGCTGAGATCCAGCTATCAAAGTATTGAAGTCCAGCAATCAGAAGCCCCCTTTGGTTTACCTAATTAACATGCCCAATTAAAATTAAACACCTCATCCTAAACAGGGTTTCCCATGTTACTTTTATAAACCACCATGTCAGTCTCCTCTCTATCCAGAGGCAGTCCTTTGTCCCTCTGGGACAAATACCTCTTCCCCTTCCCCTTCTCCAACATCCCTATCTCCTCTACCACTACATCCTAGCCCATTCTAACACAGAACTCTCCTCTTTCTCTTCTAAAAATTACACCTACAAGGTCTTTTACTGCTGTTTTTCTGCCTGAGTCAGAAAGTAGTCATTTTAACTTTTTCTTCCCTGCTTAATAAAAGCTCTCTCAGTGGAATGTAAGTGTTTGGGTGTAGTTTGTGCCTAATCCAGGGTCTGGCAGGGTGGCCCCCCTGGGCAGGAATCTCCATCAGCTAGAATAAGATAAACAGAGTACTATATATTGATAATCAATGAACAATGAAGCAGAAGAAAATTAGGGTTCTAGACAGCACAATAAAGGAAATGGAAAGGACCTGGTGATGTGGGAAAGACCCTGGAAAAGAGAAAAACCAGTGCTCAAAATCGCCATCATGGACTAGAGAGAAGTCAGCTCTCAGTGTCACTACCACAGCTGAGGAAGGTGACGAGCAGGGTGCCTGATCCCCAGGTGGAGTTTTCTGCACCATTATGATACCACTTGTGTACTTCCTGTTTCTCAATTCAATATGGCATACAACCAATTAGTTTAAGGTTCTTTCTTTCTTTTGTTTTGAGAAGTTAAGGAAAATATAATATTTTGGGGACCAGGTGGGTGGTGTACAGAAAAGCCACAGAAAGCAGAATACAGATAGAAGAAAAAGAAAATTTCAAGAAAAGTAGAAATTAAAGTTGAGAAATAACTGTCAGAGACAGAAGCCCTCTGAAGACTTCTGAAAATAGGAGGTTGAGGGAAGGTAATGGGTTTCCTCTAAGTGTGAAAAATGGATGGCAGGCAAAGAACACTCATGTGAAGCTAGTCTGTGAAAGCGCACACTGCTGGTGGTGTGCATGGGCCTGTTTTACAAGCGGAGCCCTGCAAATATTTGCTGCACTGGGTTTAATCGATGTGAAATGTTAAACTCCAGCACACAGTGGCCACACCAAGTGAAAGGAAATTACAATTTACTTGTTGCCATTTTAACTGGAAAAATACTATGCCAGCACAGAAACTTCCCTTGTTTGATTGCGTGTTCCTGGCTTGCTGCCTTCTCAAAGTAAACAAGACGGCACTGTCCCATCTCTCAGAACAAAACAACAGCACCATGTAACAGCTAAGCCAAAAAGTAGAACTCCAAACAGACACAACCAAGTCCTTTCGCCAACTTCTAACTCTGTTGATGCTCCTCTCTCTTGATTACATAAGTGGAAATGTTTTTTAAGATACACAAAATTTCAGCCAAGCCTAATGTGTGGGCCTGTAATCCTAGTTACTTGGGAAGCTGAGGCAGGAGGACTGCAAATTCAAGGACAGCCTAGACAACCTAGTGAGACCCTGTGTCAAAGTAAACAGTGGGGGGCAGGGTGGAATGTGTTTGGGATTATAGTTCAGTGGAAGGGTGCTTGTCTAGAACACAGAAGGCCTTAGCTTCAATACCCAATGCTGCAAAATTACTAAATAAATGAAAATGTACAAATATAAGGAAAGGATACAACATGATATGCATTCGAGAGATCTGATAAATAACCGCAGAAAGAGTTAACATGTTGTGTTGATTGGTTTTTCTGTCAATTTGACACAAGTTAGGGTCGTGTGGGAAGCAGGCCACTCTGTGTGGCATTTTCTTGATTCGTGCTTGATGTAGGATGTTCAGCCTCCTGTCGCCATGTCATCTTTGGATGGGGGGTCCTGGGACATATAAGTAAGGTAGCAGCTGAACATGAGGGTGGGGGGAGCAAGCCTGTGAGCAGCATTCCTCCATGGCCTCTGCTGAAGTTCCTGCTTCCCAGGCCCTGCCTGGAGTGCCTGTCCTGATTTCCTTCCCTTCACTAGCTGCAAACTGAAATAAACCCTTTCCTCCACAAGTTGCTTTTGGTCACGGTCTTAGTCACAGAAACAGAGAAACTTAAGTAATACACATGGTAAATGTTATGTTCATCAAAAGACATAAAAACAAGGAAAGGGGAAATTTCCCTGGCATCCCTTAGACAAAGAACTAGAGGCAACTAATGACTTCTGGGAGAGGCAGAGTTAACCTTTCCCAGGAATGAGCTTCCTGATCAGTTATCTCATACAAAGTGGTCGTCCCTGAAACCATATACACACAAACAACAAAATAAAAATAGACTCAGCCATTCCATTCATGTATTTGTGCATACATATACATGAATTATGAACGGAAAAGAGGTTATCAATTTGAGAGTAGGGAGATGGGAGGGGATTGAGGGTGGTAACTGGGAGAGACTGGAGGGAGGAAATGGAAGGAGGAAAGTGATGTGATTCTATTTTAATTTAAAAATGTTTAAAAAATTAAAAACAAATAAAAATTTTATGCTACAGATATTTTACCACAATTAGTTTTTTTTAATTTAAAAATAGAATAAAAGTACACAGTGATCACTAATTGGCCACCAGAAAAGCTAGCATCATCTTGACCTAGGCAAGGCTAGATTCTGGGGAATGCCATAAAGACAAAATTGGACCCAAGTATATCCAACTTAGAAGACATGGAGAAGATAGTTTAAAGTTCACCATGAGCACTAAGACAAGAATTAGAAAAACAAAAGAAAGCAGATCATAAGATGTGGGATGTTTGCAGAGAGACAGACAAAGGTTGGCAGGGCACAAGAGCATGCTAGCAGCAAGGAAAACGCGGAGCCAGCAAATGCTTCGGTGTGATATGGAAACACTTCAGGGTGTGTGCAGTTGCAGAGTTGGGACAGCCCCAGAGAGTGAAGCTAGAGAACCTACTGCGCAGATCTGTCAACCTGGAGAGAGGAAGATCAGGGATGCTTCATGGGAAAGATACAGTTCAAAGCTTGAAAAGAAGATGGGTTTCGCCATGACTAGTGGAGAAAAGAACATTTCCATATGACAGCAACATAACCCCTGAGGCCAGCAGAGACCAGTGATGGTGGGAACGTGTACCTAGCAAGTACATTGACCCAAATGTAGGGAAATTAAGAAAACAATGAGACAACCATGGAAAAAAGGCTGGGGTCCCTCAAATCAGGATGAATCACTAAATAAAATCAGACAATGGGATTTTAATTGGAGAATAATTTAACTAGGAATAAACATGTAAGATACGTATTTACAGGTTCTATTCAGTCACCCTAACAAAGAGGTTATACTCTTCATGAGGCTTCATCTGAATTATTGCTGGTATTTATAACTACCCATACCTTGTTCCTAGGAGGTGATTAGTAATTTTTTGTTGAGTTAATGAATTAATATGTAATAAAATACATTTAAATTATTTTTCAGGTTTTTTTTTCATTTTTTACTTACAATCCATAATACAATGTAAACACTATATGAACACAGCATTCTAGAAATAACGGCAAGAGAAATATAATCAGTTCTAATACAATCCCCTGCTCCTCCCCCCCCCTCTGCCCTCCTTCCCCCCCCTAACCCCCCCCCCCCCACGGTAATAACGCTTTATCTTTTCATAGCGCATGGCTTCTGTTGACCTTCCAGTTCCTCTTTGTTAAGGTTTCTTATGTTTCCCATCTCATGGACCCTTTCCTGGCTTCTCACACTTACTCCCACTTAAACACACATCTTTAACCTTTAGAAGCTAAGAACCATGTATGAAAAATAACATGCAAGATTTGTCTTTCCAGGCCTAGGTTACTTCACATAATATGATATTCTACAGTTCCATCCACTTTCTGTAGATGTAACCAACCGTCTTATTAAATAAGAAACACAGAGCCAATGTAAGGATGAAAGCCCAAGAGGTCAAAGCTAAGAATCTTACCACTTTCCTCCAGCTAGCCTCTCCCGCCAAGAGACCTCTCCGAAAAGGACTACTTCCTGTGCGTTCGTTTTTAAATAAGAGTTCTGTTCTGCCTTCTCATTGGTTGTAAACCCAACTACGTGACTGCCTCATCGCTGCCTCTCTGTACAGACCTTGAAATCTTCTATGGTTGGTATTGAGATTAAGGGCGTGTGTCTCCAATGCTGGCTGTATCCTTCAACACACAGAGATCTACCTAGTTCTGCTTACCAAGTGCTGGGATTAAAGGCGTGGACCACCACCGCCCTGGCTTTCGCTATGGCTTGCTAATAGCTCTGACCCCTAGGCAACTTTATTTATTAACATACAAATAAAATCACATTTCAGTACAATTAGAATACCACTATAACTTTCCTGGAAAAGTCATCATTTATCATTTCTTGATAGCTGAATAAAATCCCATTTGTATGTGCATCATGGTTTCATTACCCAGTTGCCTGTTCATCGGCTGAAACAGGGTTTCATGTAGCCCAGGGTATCCTGAAATTTATTATGTAGCCAAGGATGACCTTCAATTCCTGATCCTTCTGCATCTACTTCCCAGATTCCAGAATGACCCACATACAGTTAAGGAATGGAAAATGAATGGAATGCAATAGTAATGAAAATCAGGAACACATAAAATATTGTTTATTGACAATCAATATGGTTGGATTTGGGGGTCCTGGGGATGATGGAGCAAAAACCATGAGCTTCCCAAGCTTAGACTGTTTCAATGTTAGCTATTTCTCACTGGATGCATAAACTATACACCAGTGGTTCTCAACCTGTGGGTCGCGACTCCATTAGGGATCAAATGACCCTTTTGCAAAGGTCACATATTGGATGCCCTACATATCAGATATTTTATATCATGATTCATAACAGTAGCAAAATTACAGTTGTGAAAATAATTTTATGGTTGGGAGATCATCATAACATGAGGAACTGTCTTAAAGGGCCACAGCATTAGGAAAGGTGAGACCCACTGGCATAGGCAGAGCTTAGCAAATGCCTACAATACAAGAAGAATCACAAGTGACTGTAACTGACACAAAGTTCAGTTCACATATTCTCTAGCTCTACTTTTTGGAATAGCTAGAAACAGTGTTCTTTGTCAGCCTCAAAGGATTCTAAGCAACTGTTGGCTTCAGCGAATGGGTAGCTTAACCCCTATTCAGTTTTTCTCAGTAGCAAATCCAAATCCAAACAAAAAGCTAATTACATAGAAAAGCTGCCTTATAGCCCACTTCCCACTTTTCAGGGCCATCCATTCTGCTTTAAGTACTCCTAACAGCTACCTTCTAAAAGGCAAGGGTACTGGTAAAAAGGAAACTCAATGTTCCCGGCTCTCTGCCCTGGCGTAAGACAGAGCAGTCATGATGATCTGCGTAATCCCTGCCACGGTATCTGGCTGTTGCTGAAAAAGGGGTTGACTTTTTATACCCCAGACATACAGAAGTTCTCTAAGCCAAAGGTCATCTGGGGAAAGGGTCTCTCCTAGAACACAAAATCTGAGACAGTGATCCGGGCTGATGAATCTGATCATAATCCTGTTTGAAAGCTTGAATGAAAGCCAGGTAAAGGTTGATGTTGGTGGCCTAATATTTGTTCACCAGTAGTAGTCAGTTACTTAGTTGAGATGTTGGGTTTTAAAAAAAACTCATTTCTTGCTTCAGAGTCATATAAGCACTTTGGATTTTTCTGAACTTTTACCATCTAAGTACAAATGGACATACTGGCTGGAAACGGGTCTTCTTTTCAGAGTTGATGTTCTTGGACACATTTTGTATATTTGGAGAAATAATTGTAATTTTAAAATACATGACAGACTTTAACAACTTCACATGGAAAGTAGCAAGCACAGTCAGGGCCAGGCTGATTTCCCACCAGCAACAAGAATACAGTGAGGGTTCAGCAAAGAAACAGCATGGGGCTGGGGAGATGGCTCAGTGGTTAACAGCACCGGCTGGGCTTGTAGAGGAAGAGGGTTCGATCCC
>CABHPH010161515.1:0-14535 GCA_902168325.1 Peromyscus nudipes | reverse complement strand
ATTTACACTCAGATAGCCACAGTCCTTTCTAATTCTTGGCTCAAACTTGAGGAAACTTACTCAGGAAGGAGCTTGGAAAATACCTCCCTAAGTCATCCAAGAGGGTGGAGACCAAAACACAAGCCCTGAAGCCTTCAAAGGCATGGTAGCTGGCTGGGAAGAACTTTTTCCTAAGTCCAAAGACAAAAACACACAGACAAGACTATTTTTCACAAACTTTTAAGACATGAAATATTATTGTAACTGTATCTTGAGTCTTAAGGGGCTATCCTTTCCCATACCTTCATTCTAAATACCATTCCTGCCACAGACCAAAACAACCAACACTGAAGGGGGGAAAGTTCAGAAAGACCCACAGTGAATTAGGGAAAACAGACTCCATGCCAAGAAAACAAAAACTTAAGAAGCACAAGGGAATCTGCTCACAGGAAGGAAGAAAAAAAAAAGTCTGGAGCATCCTCTCAAGGAAATTCCTGTTCTCCCCAGGAAAGGGTATGATTTCCCTGAACACAAAGATCGTGTTTCCTCCAGCAAATTCTCACCATTTTAAAACAGCAGGATGTCCAAAAAGTGCACCATGCTCTTTGAGAATATCTCCCTTCATCCTCTATTTTGCAAGGTGCCTTCTCTATTTCTTGTTGAAGCGTTAGACAGTGGAATCCCCAGGAATGAAAATGCTGGATGTTTTTCATTGATGACCTATTACATAAGGGGCTATAAATGAAGTGCTTTGCAGACATTAAGTCTTTTAGCCTGTACAGAAATTCCTGTAAACTGGTAGTATCCATCACCTTTAAAAACTAAATAAATAAACTGAGCCTCCTAAAAAACAAGAGAATGGCTTAAAGATCAGCAGATACGGCATTCAAATCAATCACTGGTCTCACTCTACACTGCTCGTATCATGAGTGAATATGGATTTGCTCTGTGGGTAAAGGCACTTGCCACCAAGCCTGACGACCGAAGTTTGATATCAGGGGCCTACATAGTAGAAGAAGAGAACTTCTAAAATGTGTCCTCTGACCTCCATGGGTACACCATGGCACACGCATCCATACACACATACAAATAAAAGGTGCAATTTAATTTTTTAAAAGAAATTGATTTTCAGCCTGTGAAACTTCATTTATTGTGCCAGCACTTGCCTGGTTCATTGTGTCCCCTGAAACTGTACCCACAAATGACGGAGACTCCATGTCCCAGGCAATATGCAGCAAAGCGCCTTGGAAACAGGTGTCTAAATGCTGGTTAATTTGGTTGAAGTAAGGGGTGGGGTGGAAGAGGTGGGTTAAGAACCCAAAGAGTTGATACGTTTAACCTTTGGTTTATTCAAGATGCATATAATCTCAGTGCATCTGCTGATCTGCAAATATAATCACGCTTACTTACACAAGTATGATCAACTATTTCTCACTGTTGGACTCTGATAGAACCTCTATTCAGTTTTTCCATATATACCATGTATAAACACACATGTCATATGTGTGTGTGTGTGTGTGTGTATCTGGTGTCATATTATACTACATAAGACTCATATGCCTCTCCAGCTATCTAATATTTGCTTACTGTATCTTCAGCAACCCAAAATCTTACAGAGAAACAGTAGGCCAGTGTTCTCTCTGCACTCAACACAGATCTGCCAAAAAGCATGTACTCAGAGCCCAGTCATCCCACACAGAAAACTCGTGACTTTTATTTTACTTATCGCTGTTCATGAGCTTGGCATTGGTAATATGCTAGGCTCTCACTCCACTAGCAATAAAAAGTAAATAGAAAGGAACTGTTGGGGGCTGGAGAGATGGCTCAGAAGTTAATAGTTGGTGCCATGCTTACAGAAAACCTGAGTTCAATTCCCAGCACCCACACTTAACCATCTCTAACTCCAACTCCAGGGAGATCAGACACCTCTGGCCTCCACGAGCATCTGCATCCAGATGCACACATAAACAAATTTTTCTTTAAATCTTTTTTTTTAAATAAAAGGAATATTGCTAGAGACAATATTTTCTGTCAGCAGATGCGGCAGCTCATAGCAAATAGGAAAACCACAGAAACGATATTCAGGCTGGTGAGACTCTTCAGATGTTAAAGGCTAAGCTCAGAACCCAAACATCAACATGGTATTCACACACAAAGTCACTCATTATGGTTCTGAACTCCATCCCCTGAGGCTTCATTTTGGAATCTTAGAATTAAGAGATCTTGGCTGGGTGGCAGTGGCGCACGCCTTTAATCCCAGCACTCAGGAGGATCTCTGTGAGTTCAAGGCCAGCCTGGTCTACAGAGCAAGATCCAGAACAGGCACCCAAACTACGCGGAGAAACCCTGTCTCGAAAAATGAAAAAAAAAAAAAAAAAAGAATTAAGAGATCTTTTCTGCCATGCTGGAATTCCCTCTACAAAATTCCTGGTAGTTATTGCCACTTGCTGGAATGGTAGGAAGTCCTGGCTCTGACATACACTGGAACCATAATGACTTCTCCCGAAGTTCCAGTTTATGGCAGAGTCAGGACTTGCCACCATGCTTCATTGTACCTCCTCACTCTCTTCATTCTCAGACGGACTCTGTGTACAGATGACATTGCAGAAACATTCAGAGACCGGCCAGGGCTCCAAAAGAACATTTTATCATCAGTGTTGAAGGCTGACTGTACAGGCTGCTAATACAAGCACTATACGATCTCCTGTGACTAATCCGTTTTTAGGACAATACTAAGAAGTGACACCACTTCTAAACAGAAAGGGAAATAGACTGACCTCTCTGAGTGTATTCTCTGCCTGTGACATGATGAACGATTTATGTAAGCAGCCTTGAACACCATGTATATCCCCAGCTCCCTTATGAAACAGGATGCCCTTGATGACAACAGAAAGAAGCAGAAAGACAAGCATCTATACACTGCCTTTGTAGCCCACTCAATGTGGACCTGAGTCCTGGCTCCTCATCTCTCCTCTGTGCTTTCTTCCTCACTTGCAAAGTGTGTGTGATGAGCTGTATCACCTAACTATGAAAAGAAAATACACGATCTGCTGGGTGGCGGCAGTGGCGCATGCCTTTAATCCCAGCGCTTGGGAGGCAGATCCAGGAGGATCTCTGTGAGGTAGAAGCCAGCCTGGTCTATAGAGCAAGATCCAGGACAGGCACCAAAAGTACACAAGAGAAACCCTGTCTCAAAAACCCAAAACCAAAAAAACAAAACAAAAAAAAAAAAGAAAAGAAAGAAAATACACAATCACAATAAGGCCCTTGATCCAACACTGTCCTCATCCTCCTGTGTACCCTGTGCTGGAAGAGAGGCATCCACTTCTACCTCTTCCAACCAAACAACCTCAAACTTCATTTTCTTCTCTGTGTCTTGACTCTCTCATTTGCAAAACTGTTGTATGGGGTAAACAACCTTTAAACTCCTGCCTGCTCTGACCTTCTAACATTCTGTGGGGGTTTTGACAATGCCCCTCTTATTCTCTGGGAATGAAAATTCTTTACTGAAAGTCTGTGTTAATCAAACACAGTTCTCTCTGAATCCTATAAAGCAAAACCTGGATTAAGTATCTTAACATAATGTCCTGATTGTCCTCAGATGACCCTAATCAACACATACATGGTCTTTAATCTTTTTTTTTTTTTTTTGATTCTTCAGCTGAGACAGCGAGGAAGATGGTTTATTGTACATGATTTACACTTGGCCACAAGTGAGAACAGAACTAGTCCAGAATGTCATAGGTCCAGGGCAGAGGGCCAGTGGGAATGCTTTGGTTGTAATGAAAGCAAAGTTTCTCAGGTGGTCTCTGCGAGCCGATGGTGATGTTCCAGGTCCATCAGACTTGTATCGATAGTAGCACACAGTCCAACAACTTGCACCAAAGTCCCAGCCTTCAGCGTCCCTTGCTTCTGGCTCCTTCAGCCTCTCGGGTGCACAAGCCTAGTTTATTGGACCTCTGCCTCATCTTTCCCCTCTTGGGCCTCAGCCTGCTCGTCTGCTTCTTCCTCCACTTCGCTCTCATGGCACAGGAGTTCCAAGGAAGATGGCGCTAAGGACGAGAGCATCTTTAATTTCTTATCTTAATCTGTAAAACGTTTGCTGTGCCTTTCCTTCCTTCATGCCTCCTCTGAGCTTCTCCCCTTCTGTTTCACGTTCCTGAATCACTTTCCTTATCCACATATTTATTGTTTTATCGATGAATTATACTTTAATGTATAGAATGGGTGAGCTTCAGTCTTACTATTGAATCAAAATATTCTCACCCCTATACAATGTAGAGTTTTATTCTATGCCAAAATAACCCTAGGCATTGTTATGTATGTTCAAGACTAATCTGGGACTCGGAGAAGGCGGGAACAGTTCTATGAAGCCCACATTCATGATTTTCTCCTATAGAACCTATAGGCTTTACACTCAGTATTCCCTGAGCAGAGGCTGGCCAAAGATGGCAAGACATATTCTACCAGAGTTTTGCAGACTCCATCATGAGAACCTCCCACCAGATTCTGTCTGACCCACCCAGTCTTTTCCCATCACAGTCTCAAGACAAGTCACACAGCCATCTTCAGTACCAGATTCATAATTCCTGCCCACCCAAGAACTCCAAATCTTTAAAAGTATTCCAAGCCAGACGTCCAAGGAAGCTCCCCCTGATGCAAGCTAGGGCATCTGATTTTGTTTAATTGCATCCCTCTGGAACAGAACTTCCCAATAAATGTTCAGCAAATATAGGTGGTCTATGAAGGTAAATACTCTTTGTAAAGTAGAAGTAAAACATGATATAGTTACATAAATTTGGGGAGCATTGTGTTAAGCAAAATAAAACAAATATCCCAAGGCTTTCAACATGCTACTATACCTTGTGAATGTCTAAAACTTCCAGGGTCTTTTAATCAAAATCCAATACTCTTTTCAAAGTGCATCTGTGAAAATTCAGATTAATAATACCAGTCACTGCAGTGGCCTCCACTGAAGGTGAAGAACATTTCCCAACTTCACTGATGTTGGTCCTGGTGACATGACCTGCTCTGGGCAATAGAGTATTAGAGGATGTGATTGGAGCCAAGGCCTCAAATATTTTTTTGTTCAAATTAGCTTATCTCTTGACTTCTGTCTTTCCCATGGGAACTCATCCTAACTACTTGTTCTAGAATAATGAAAAACACATGGAGGAGACCTGAACATAACCAGTAGCATAAAACTAAGCCTGGGTGACCCACAAGCAGCCCAGCTCAAATGAGGCCTGTCTCCTGTTTTTTATTTTTCATTTCATAGTATATTTTTCTCTACTTCTTAGACAAGGCAGGACCCAGCCTCCCTCCAGCTTCTCGGGAGATGGGGTGGTAGAGTTTGTCTCCACCCTCCTGTTCATTGCCCATTGGTGTAGTGGGTGACTGATTTTTCTCAACTATATAACTGAAGCATAGTATATTAGCTTTACAGACTGAAAGAAGTCAAAATGAGAGAAGATTTATTTGGCTCAATGTTCCACAAGGTTCTGCCCATGGTTGCTTGGCCCTATATACATGGGCAGAATATCATGGAAGCAGATACTTGAGATAGAGTTGGTTGTCCACCTGATGGTGGACAGGAGACAGAGAGGGGAAATAAAGGAAGGGACCAGGACAAGATATAACCAAGGACATGCCTCAAGTAACCTACTTCCTCCTGCTGTGCCTTACCTCCTACAATTCCCAGGACCTCCCCACATCGCTGGAGGCTCTGCATTCATACTTCAACCATGGCAGACAAATTTGCTAGCAACACTCCAAATCTAGCTTCAGCCTCCACCCCTTCTATTTATGTCTATCTTTCATGGTTAATATGTTCCCTCCTCTCGACTGAGGTGGGTTTAAGGTTTTGGATTTTAGTGAGCGTCACCCATTATTTCCCCTGGAAGACTAAGTTTATTCATTTCTTGTTTCTATTTAAACTTCCGCCAGACAGAGTGGGCCATGCCTGTGAGGGAGAGCTCACGGGCTTTGACAGAAGGATTGTTAGTTCAAGAACAAACAACAAAACAAAAACTAAGCTTCCAGGATGAACTCTAGACAAATCATAAGAATAGATTTGTGTGGCGTCTGAGTCTCTGAGCTACAGAGAATGACTGTAGGAAGAGTTAAGAACATCTCACTGAAGCAGAGTTCCATGCAAAGCAGTTTGGGAAAATGAGCTCCAGGGCCCTTCAAAGCACTTCTTCCTCCCAGCCCACCATTATTCTCTAGTGTTCAACAAAATTGGGGCAGCCTTTTGGAATTGGCACACTTTCAGCTTTCCTTCCAAGACCTGCATTGCTCTCCATGAGAGTTAGAGTTTGTGAGGGGGGGGGTAGGAGAGCCTACCACTCAAACAAACTGGGACTTTCAGGGCTAGTAACTGCCAGAGATGCTAAGGGCCAGGTCTCCTGAATTCCTGCATTGGTACTTTTCTTCTTCAACCTCTGTTATCCCTCTGAAATTTTATAAAAAGATCACATATCTTTTTGCATATTTGATTCCAACCTTACTGTCTTATTTGGAAAGACATCAAATAATGACTTACAAAAAATATCTCCAGGTGAATAGTAAGAGTGTGTGTTGTATGATTTGAAGCATTGATTCTAAGAAGCCTTCCATTTATTTTGTCGAACAAAAATAGAAACCCAGTGTCCTCTTACCCAGTAGCTCAAGCAACTTTAAAAGCTTCTTCAAACGGATGGCGAGTTGTGGGAAATGACTAAATGACACTGAAAGCAGCACTCTACGCTTTAAAAGTTCAAAAATTAGGCAATCTGTGGCAGAAAGGTAGGACCTACAGAAATCAGGACATGGCCTTTCAACGAGTCCCAGAACTGATAATGGAGGCAAGTTATGTGCTTGAGGACTGAAACCAATAGTTGGGTGCTGGATATGTTTAATCAAATGAGCAAACCATCATGTACTATGTGAATGACGGAGTCTATGGATATGCTTTAAAAACATCCCTGTTGAATCTATTCGAGGGCAGATAGTCTCTTCATCATATCTTTGTATATAACACCAGCTATTGGCCGGATGGCCCCAGAGCAGTGCACACGCTTTAATGATGTAAACTACCAACTCAGTGCCTACCCCAGAGTTCTTTGGAAGCATTCAGGCAAGGCTGCAAGGTTTTGATCGCCAAAAATGCTTATCTGGCAAAGCATCGCCACACATTTCTTGTATGACTGGAGATTATTGTGAAGGGCACTTTGGCTACTTTACCCAGTTCCAAACTCATGTATATTCATGTTTCATTGATGGACAATGAGATATAAAGCTAGTTCTCAGGGGTGAGGAGCAGAGTAGTGAAGTACTTGCCTAGCGTGCACAACGCCCTGGGTCTGATGGCCAGCATCACAACAACCATCACAAAGGACTTCCCTGGGCCACCACCCTTCCAGGAGTGATGCTTTCATGAACAATACAGACAAAACCTCTAGCTGTATGAAGCTGAGAGTTCAGTGAAGGTAAGTGAGTGGCAGGTGAGCTGCTCTAGGCAACTAAAAGTTCTTAGTAAGGAGAAAGTGAGAACTTCTCTGGAAACCACTTAAGCATTAACAGAGACAGAGCATGGAGGTGGGTTAAGATATTAAGGAAGGCATTCAGGGAAGATCTTATTGATGTGGTGGCATTTATCTTTATATTCTGCTTATAAGTTTGTAGCTACTGAGTTGCTCTACATCATGGGCTCCAACCAGTCAGAGGGAAGAACAACATAAGGGATCTTCCCTGAGGAGCTAAGTGCAACCTGGGGAGATTTTGATTCCAAAGAAAAATCATGGTGCTGTTTGCCAACAATCACAGGAAGCAGGACGAGCAAACTACAAATGGTGTGAGTTTTTAAACTCTTAAAGACCACCCCCAGGGACACACTTCCTCCAGTAAAGCCACATCACCCAGACAGTGCCACCAACTAGGGACCGAGTAGTCAATCATCTCCACTTATGGGAGACCTTCTCATTCACACCACCAAAGAGAACCATGACAGACGAAGACACCCGCCACTGACCAACACATGCAAACACATGTATGTATACCCCCACGCACATGCACACACACACACACACACACACACACGCACGCACGCACGCACGCACGCACACAAGCACACAAGATGGAAATGGGGAAAGAAGAAAGGGGTCATGGTTGTGGGGGATCTGAAGGTAAGGTGGATAGTAAAACACAAGGTTATATGATGAGGAAAGGAGGGAGCCATGGTGGGGAGGTTCAAGTGGGAAGAGAATGGGAGAGCAGAGCTGAGAAGGGGCTAGGGAGAGGACTGACACCAGGGAAATAGGAAAAGCCATATGGAAATCAGCTATTTTTAACACACACACACACACACACACACACACGCACGCACGCACGCACGCACGCACGCACACACACTTCGTGTAGCTTCCCTATACAGGAGATAATTTTCTTCTCCCCAAAGTCGTAGGTTGCCAAACATAAAGCACAGTGCTGATACCTCCCCTCCAGTTGTTGGTCAGGGGTATCCTGGAAACCCCTAAAATAATACAATACACCCTATTGTCATTGGTCATGATTACCTAGCAGAACTTGATGGTAAGACCCTATTGCTTAAGACAGCACACACTTTGATCACAGGACATGGGAAAAAAAATCAACCTGATGCTAACTGCAAACCTTCCTCCCTGCTGTCTGGCTTTCCCAGCACCAAAGGGTTCTATACAGAAAGCTGGAGGTGAAAAGTCATCAGCGGCCGTACACAGTCGTGAACCCTGCGAGTTATAATAATGACCAGCCTGGCAAAATAAGCCCAGGGTGCAATGGTGACGTGATGTTATTGGGGTAACCAAATGCTTTCTGGTTGGAGTTAAGGTCCACTCCAAGGGAGGAAGTACATGCCTGATATTGTAAGTCTGGCTAAGAGCCCATGGCTAGGGAGATCAGAAGCCCTAGGGTAGACCTACTACTATTAGTTTGCTAAATGGACATAGTACCAAGTGACCTTCTAAATACAATTCTCTGTACCTATAGATTAGTAATCAATCCTCATGAAGAAGTCTTTGTATAGCGGTTATGGTGGAAAGTCAACAAGTCATCAATAGAGATCAACTGATAAGAATTGTGAGATGATGATGAGAGGTGTGAGGTGATGAGGATTCTCTCTCAATCAATGAGAGTAAGTGCCTGTGGAATATTCAGCTACAAATGAGACCTCTGGACCACACCCCTCTCCTGAGGCTCCGAAAGCATCATGGAGAAGGAAATGGAAAAACTGTAGGATCCAGCGGTATGGGAGGGCTGGGACAAAACAGTGTCTTCTGGACAGGACAGGACTGCTGCACACATGACCTCACAGCAGCTGTAGCTGACTGCATAAGACCCGCACAATATCAAACCAGTCAACATTCCAGCAGAAATGGGGGAGAGGCTCACATGCTCCCAACCCCTTAACTGAGGAGCTAGAGACAGTTGATGGTTGCTAGGAGAGACAGAAAGAGAGAGTCAGTTTTCTTTAAAGGTGTGGTCCATAGTAGATTGCCCATGCTCCAATATATGGGCAGCACAAGTCAGAGGCAGTGTGTCTAAAAATAAAATAAAATAAAAAAGATTGAGAGAGAGGTCATGAAGTTGAGGGTAGGTTGAAAGCTAAGACATGGATTAGGAGACACTGGAGGAAGTGGAGGTAATTATGATTGAAATTCTCAATGAATTAACTTAATATATTATATAGAAAGTACAAATATTTGCTCAGTTTTAGAAGCATAAAACAGAAGCACATTGGTAGAAGGTTAGTATAAAGCTCCAGATACCCTGTTTCCAATCTAGGAGACAGTTAAATGATCCAGCTATGTCACCATCAGATGTATAGAACATTGGTTCGGTGACCGCTTAACATAAAGAATCACTAGGAAAAAGACAAAGGCACAAGGAAAATCCTATGCACGGCTGTCAAACTCAACCTAAGGCCAGATCCCACAAATGAGAACAAACGCTGACCTCTCTTCCCAATCACCCGCAGCAACAGCTTAAAGATACTAATAGCACCACCAACCTGTGGGTGACAACAAACGAGAAGGATTACTACACTGAGTGACAAAATCAAGATCCTTCCTGAACCTTTCAGCTGAAGTGTAATACGATGAAACTTGGCATGGATATTTCAAGTTCTCATACTTACATCCAAAACCCAAATTTACAAATATGGTGTAGGGAAAGTATGACCTGAGAGCAGCTATGCAGATTTGACTTCCTTCAAGTCAAAGAATAACAATGCCATCACCACTTATTAAACATATCACTAGACACACTGTAAATTTTCATAGTTCTAAAAGGGAGGTCATTGGTATCTCCACCATATAGGCAAGAAAATAGGGAATTTGAAGTCCAGATAGTAATAGCACTGCTCTCTGTGGAGATAAAAAGCAAAGACTCTACCTTCATACTGGGGAGAGCACTCAAATTTTAAGTAAAATGCCCAGAGTCCAAAACCTCATCAGTATTAAAACCTGGGGCTAAACCTATCTAAAACCATGTCTTAATCAATATATTGCTACCCTATTTTAAAATAATAGTATTAATAAAAGACCTAAAGAAGTTACTTTGGAATGCACATATCTCAATTGGGGTACTGTATGCAGTTTCCTGGAAATTCATTCCTTTGTTAGACAGAGATAGAAATTAGGTGATAGATTCAATAGATAGGTGAATGGATGGGAAGATAAATAGGTAGGTAGATGATAGATAGATAGATAGATAGATAGATAGATAGATAGATAGATAGATGATAGATGAAAGACAAATGGAAGGATGGATGATGGATAGATAATGGATGGACAAGTGATAGATAAAGAGATGATAGACAGAAGATAGATAGATAGAAAGATAGATAGATAGATAGATAGATAGATAGATAGATAGATAGATAAGATCTTTCAAAGACATAGTCATAGAATATTCTGAGAAACTAAGAACTCAATGTAAAAGGTGACTTGAAATACACAAATTTGAGATAACAACTATGTGCATTATCAGGAAACAGACCTACGTGTTAAATTTAGCCAAAATGGCCCTCTCTTTTTAGTTTTGTGACTTTTTATTAGTCTGTCACCAGTAATGTATGATGATCACTTCTCAGCATTGCTGCTTGGAAGCATTAGAAACAATGACTATGAAGTCTCTTGGCACAGCCCTGTAACATGGAAAGTGGTCCAGATAGTAATAGCACTGCTCTTTGTGGAGATAAAGAGCAAAGACTCTACCTTCATATTGAGGAGAGCACTCAAAATGGCAGCTCTCAGAAAACCTGCTTCCAAGTGAGCATCCATCCTGAGAGGCGTTTACAGAATTATGAAGGTACAGCAAGGGAAACTAGTTTTTGCATTCAACACCAAGTCCTTTCAAGGAGGTGATTCTGTAGAAGAACAGGAATGCTTTCTCTTACCTGGAGAATGATGTCACCAGCAAGCAAAGCCCACGCTTCCAGTTGCAGTGGTGGGTAAGAGTCAAGAAGACACACCGCCTGTCATTTCTACTCACCTTGGGCTCAGGGGCACAACCCTTCTAGATGAATGAACAAAGAACTATTTGTAATCTCAGGATCAGGAAAGCAAGCCTGAAGGGAAGGTGACTTTGGCATCAATTGGGCTTTTTTTTTAAAAAGAAGAAAATTATTTTACATGTAGAAATAGCTAAGCGACCCAGAGGACTAGAGTTAGTTGAATAGGTTAAAAAAACAGATATGCAAAGACTGCAGTTGATGTGGTCCAGTCTCCCAAATAGTGGCAGTTTGTGATTTACAATGTGGGGTCTGGGCAGGGTCATTTTACTACCCCACACTAGCACATCATTGGCGGAATGATTTTATCCATGCCTTTTTCCTTAATGAAAATGTTTTGAGGACCTGAGCTGCTCTTTGCCTTGTCATTTGAACTATATTTCATCACAGCCCATTTTACTATGTTTGGAAATTCATCTAGGATGATGAAAAAGCCAAATTAGAAACTGGCCTCAAGACTCAGGGAAATATCTTGGGCATTTTGTTTACAGGCAAGAGCGATGAAATCTGCCCCTTTGAAGCTTTCCTCTTGACACATTTCTGGCCAGACTACACTGAGGAAGTAGATGTTCTAAGAGCAGGGGATGTGGTGTTTCTCTTCCAGGCTTGGGAAAGTTTTCACAATACGAAACTGATTAAAGTGGAAGGAAGCACACTCTGTCCCCCCACATGGTGCTCCTCCTGCCTGAAGACCTCCTCCCCTCAGTCCTGGACAGACCACTCCCCATGCATCCTTAGATCCTTGCTCAAAGGTGTCAGTCTCTCAGTGAGCCATCCATGACAGCCCTCCAATCTGCAGCCCCACTCCACCCCCGAATCCCATACCTTTACAGCCTTAGCTCCTCCAATCTCCTGCGCCTCCTCATGACTTCCAAGTCTGTATTTATCTGAGGGGTGATTATTTGCCTCTCCCCAGATAAAATATAAGATGTCAGTTGATAATGTTTTCCACTGTGTCCTAACACTTAGCACAGTGTTGGCAGAAGGTACATGCTTGAAAAATATTTATGGATCGAGTGGATCCATTCCAACTTTTTATGACATTAAATCACACAGATAAATAGCTCAATGTCAACTTACCAAGAACTAAGGCTTCTCCGAAAGTTAAGAGGTCAACCCAACCTCTCACCACAGCTACACATTCCCTCCTTTAGTCTGCATTTTTCTACTTTTAAAATATGCCACGAGGCATGTTTTAAAATATGCCACCAGACATGGTAGTATATGCCCTTAATTCCAGCACTAGTAGGGAGGTAGAGGTCTGAGGATCTCTGTGAGTTCGAGGCCAGCCTGGTCTACAGAGTGAGTTCCAGGACAGCCAGAACTACACAGTGAGGCCTTGTCTCAAAAACAACCAACAAAACAAACAGATGTCACTGTATGTGTGTGGGGGGGTGGGGGGTGAATCCTTGAAAACATGATTCTGTTTGTTCATCAAAGTCGGACAAAGGTCCTTTGGAAAAACAGATTGATGAGATCTTTCTTGACTGGCCACGTGGGCAGAAGTATTCATGCCAAAGGGCATGAGTGACATAAACAGTGCATAGGCCTCAGACCTGGCACGTTCCCCAGTACTACCTAGGACTACACTGTTTGCCGACAGTGTTTTGGGGGGAAGTAAAACTTTAACTGAAAAGGTGGACGTGTTTAGGTAGTAGTGATGGTTTCTGACCAAGCAGCCTGAGAGACTTGCTTCTGGACTTTTCTATGCCCTGTCCCCACAATTTCCTACCATAAATTCACGAGGGCCAGAACTAAGTCCACCATACTCCTCCACTTACAGCAAGTACTCGGTAATCAGTTCTGAATGACTAATGGGGCCCATCTTCCATCTGGTTTCTTATGTAGGGAGACAATTAGGAAAAACCAACCAAGAAACCTATGCAAGACCCAGTACAGGTTAATGTTGCATGTGACTGAGATGTGAACATCTTCTTACCCTACATACAGCCCCAAAAACAGACCAAAGAAAGAATTCTACCCAAGTTTAGCTTAGTGAGCCCCCAGCAAGTGTAATAGTTTTACAGAGCACAGGTAAATGGTTACCTACGGGAGCGTGGATGACTAGAAGCCAGATGCACAGGGGTCACAGCTCATGAAAAGCTGCCTCCCTGGAGCGCCCTCTGTGAGACTTACACAGCTCTCATGAAATTGTTACTGCTTATATAATCTTGGGGGGCGGTCTTGGAATTTTCAGGAACTTTCTGAGATTGGTAAATTTCCTTTACTTATTGGGTGTTAGGGAGCACCCCTCCAGGGGTGAACGTTTTCAATCTAGAGGAAGTAGCTACACAAGAGATAGCAATATGGAAACTGGAACCAGTGGGCTCCTGAAGTCCCAAGAAAAATCTGAGTGTTGACCATTCACTGTAAACCCTTGGCCAGGTGATCACAGTAACTGTTGGAGAAAAATTCCCTCCCTCGTGTTTCCTTCAGGGAGATCAGGGAAGGAAAGGACCAATTGAGAAACACACTGGGGGCCCTCTGTTCTTAACAAGGTGTGCCTTCAGGGGAGGCCAGTTAACCTGCTAACCAGCTGGTGCTTTACCAGAACCTAACTGGCCAAGAAGGGAAATTCTAACTCTAGCCCCTTCTAGCCTTCCTGATGCACCTAAAGGAAAAAAAGCTGAGAAGTTTTAAGACTGTTCAAGTCCCAAGGAGTGGTCTCACACGGAGACCTCACTGAAAGACCACAGAATGCTTCTCTCCCTTCTACCTAACGCCCACATCACTAGAGCCTCTTCCACAACAGTTCCTTTACCCGGCACACCATGTTCAGCTCTAAGAAAAAAGTTGCTGCAGCCATACGTGCCTGAAGTCCCAGCTCATTAGAAGTCTGAGGCAAAACATGTGATTTTAGGCGTAACCCGAGCAACATAGCAAGATGAGCGGGGAAGGAGAGAAGAAAGGAGAGGAAGAAGGGGGAGGGAAACATACTAAAAGTTGAAAACATAATTTTAGAAAACAACAAAGCGTCAGACAGAAGCGGCTTTAATGGGCAAAGCAGACAGCAAGCGAGAGCAAAT
>CABHPH010161514.1:11927-63350 GCA_902168325.1 Peromyscus nudipes | reverse complement strand
CTGATATTCTTCTCCTTCTTCTATCCCTATTATTTTTAGGTTTGGCCTTTTCATGGTGTCCTGGACATTTTGTGTTATGACTTTTTTGGCTTTGGTGTTTTCTTTTACTGATGAATCTATCCTCTATGCCAGAGATTCTCTCTTCCATCTCTTGTATTCTGTTGATTATGCTTGCATCTGTAGTTCCTGTTCACTCACTCAGATGTTCTGTTTCCAGCATTCCCTCTGTTTGTGTCTTCTTCATTTTTTCTATTTCAATTTTCAGGTCTTGAACTGTTTCCTTCACATGTTTAATTGCTTTTCCATGGTTTTCTTGGCTTTCTTTCAGTGATTTATTGATTTCTTCCAATTTTTCGTTTATATTTTTCTCAATTTCTTTAAGTGAATTTTTCATTTCCTCTTTAAAGGCCTGTATCATCTTCATAAAGTTATTTTAAGGTCACTTTCTTCTGCTTCTTCTACATTGTGATGTTCATGTCTTGCTGTTGTAGAAGGGCCAGGTTCTGGTGATGCCATATTGCTCTTTATGCTATTGTATGTATTTTTGCACTGGTGTCTACCAATTTCTTCCTTCAATAGGTGCAAGAGGTGCCTGTGTCTGGGCGAGCTTCTCTTGGTCCAATCTGTGCTTGCTGTGTCTTTGTCTCGAGGGTCCACTCTGGGTCCAATCTCAGCGCTTGGTCCAATTGGAGCTGACAGATTGATTCTTTGTCTCAAGGAGTTCCTCTTGGTCCAATCCGATCTGGCTGATTTTGTGTCTCAGGGAGCCACTCTTGGTCATATTAGGGCTCTTGGTCCAATCAGTGCTGGTGGATTCTGTGTCTCAGGAAGCCTCTCTTGCTCCAATGAGAGCTCTTGGTCCAATCAGAGCAGGAGGATTCTGTGTCTCAGGATGCCGCTGGAGTCACAGGGGGATGGGTAGGTTTGAGGTAGGGCATGGGTCTTGTAGATTGCAGGGTCCGATGGGGGGTTTTGGTGGAGGAGCCTGCCTGCAGGAGTCTTCCCTGCTGGCCAGCAACTGGGGCAGAGATGGGTGGGTGTTCCCCGTGATTGGTTGTGTCCCAAGGCTTAGGTCCAGAGGCAGGACTCTCTGGGTGGGAGAAGAGTCACTCACCTCTCCGTTCAAACCTAGAAATATTTTTTACGTTTTTTTTTTTCTTTTTTCTTTTTTCTTTTCTTTGAGACAGAGTTTCTCTGTGTAGCTCTGCAGCTTGTCCTGGAACTCTCTCTGTAGCTCAGGCTGGTCCCGAACTCACAGAGTTCTCTGTCTCTGCCTTCTGAGTGCTGGGATTAAAAGTATGCACCTGTTCTATAAGAGAACTAATCCTTTAACAAGGATCTTCCTTTTAGACACAATCACCTCCCATGCATATGAAGTGTGTGTGTGTGTGTGTGTGTGTGTGTGTGCGTGTGTGTGTGTATGAAATCATTAATTTCACTTTGAGGACCAAGAAGAAAAAGCTTGTAATGGCCAACAAAATTAACAAGATATCATGTAGCTTTGGATTAATGGCCAAATTTATAAAATGCATCTACATGTGTGAAGATTGACACAAATAAATGATTGTGATAAATAATGGAGGAGGAGACCAATCTTCCTCACAGTAGTCCATGTAATTTATGGTGATATTTGACCTCCAGGGGATGAATTGACTCTCTCCTTCTTTGTCCATGCTCCCCAGTGAGAGCTGCCTTTAGTATCTTGTTTCCAAAGAATAGAGAATGAAATAAGTGAAATGAACTATTGAGAAACCTGGAAAATTTTACCTTTACCATGTGAAAAAATTTAACGCCATCATGTTAAGTCATGAGTTATCTCATACAGTTTAACGCATACTAAGTACAGTTAGAACTACTAGACACAGGCCAGTGAATAGTTCCTAGGTCTCTTGTGTGCTTACATTCTGGTACAAGGAGACAAAAAAATGCTATTTTATTTAATTAACATTCTTTTGCATTATTACTTATGAAAGGGAGAGAGGGGGCTATCACTTTGCTTATGTGGAGGCCAGAGGAGTCTCAAGTGTTGTTCTTCAGGTGCCAGCAACCTTTTAAATATTTGCGATGGGGGTCTCTCACTGGTCTCAAGATTACCAAAAAGGTTGCAGTGGCTGATCAGTGCACACCAGGCATTCGTCTGTCTCTGCCTTCTCAATACCAGCATTACAGCTCAGCACCATCAGGCCGAGTTTGTCTGTTTGCTTGTGTTTTTTGGTTTGTGCAGGTTCTGGAGATCAAAATCTTCCCCATGCTTGCAAATCAAGCAGTTTACTGACAGAGTCACTTCCCCAGCCTCCTCTTCCTTTGTTCACCGAGTTTGAAGTGCTAAGTTATTGAAAATTTTAGTTTAACTTTTCAGAAGATTTATTTACTTATTTTTAATTATGTGTATGTGTGGGTAGATGTGTACATGAGTGCAGGTGTCCATAGAGTCCAGAAATATCAAGTGTCTCCCCCCTCCTCTCCACCCCCCCCCACCACGGCAGAGGTGGAGTTACAGGTGATTGTGAGATGTCTGTCAGAACAATGGAGGGGTGAGGACTGAGGTGGGGGGGGTAAGGGAGGGCTGGAAACAAATCTTGGATCCTCTGTAAGAGCAGTACATGTTCTTAACCAGTGAATCATGTCTCTAGCCCTCTTAAAATTTGTGTGTGTGTGTGTGTGTAACTTCTTGGCTATTTTTGAGGGGCTTACCACTGTTTTATCTGTGCAATGCCTTGTCTTTGATCCTAATAACTACTTATCTTTTATTATCTGATAATTACATGTAGAAAATCTCGTTTTTGCTTACATCCCTTTATTCTTTATTTGGTGAGTTATTTTATTGTGAAAAATTATTTCCCTTTTACCTATCTTTAGAAATCCTACACATGAGAATGCTAGAGATATAGGCTTTTTCACTAGGGAAGACTTGTGCTGGCTTCTGCCAATTACTTAACTTGAAAACTGCAGTTATTACCTTGCCACTTTTATAGTCATCATATTATCTCTATTTGTAACTCAAAACAGCCTATGTCTAAACTAATGTCTACAGAGTTTGGCAGAAGGGGGTGTCTTCATATAAGGGCCTTGAATGTCTAACTCCTTTTTTTCCTTTTTGTGTTTCTATTTTCTCTAGTTCTTGCTATGACCTTGAATTATTCAGCCCATATTTCTAGTTTGTCTGCTGTTCTAAAGCATGGTAGTTGGAATCCTTCCTTTTTTAAAGTACTAGACATCTAACCAATTGCTTTTCTCCAGGGTTTCTGTGTGTCTTTAATGCCTCTTTCTTCCATGACTCTGTTTTTCACTTCATTCCCAACTTCTTTTATTTTTCCCCAATTTGTGTAGGGTAGTTGCATTCTTAAGAATCCCTTCCTACCCCTTTTAAACTTCAGCAAGAATTTTTAGGTGTTAGAGGGCTGTATCACAATTTTTCTATTGCTGTGACAAAATACCACGACCAAGGCAATGTATTGAAGGAAGATTTTATTTGGTCTTAAGGTTCCAGAGCAATAACAGTCCACCATGGCAGGGAAAGGGTTGGTAGTAGCAAGCTGAGAGATTACATCTTGAACCACAAGGACAAAGTGAAGAGAGTAAACTGGAAATAATACTAGTCTTTAAATTCTCAAAACCAGTATTCAGTGACATACTTACTCCAGCAAGGATACAGCTCCTAAATCTACCCAAACAGCACCACCAACTGGGGACCAAGTATTCAATTGCCCAAGACTTTGATGGACGTTTATCATTTGAAAACATTTCAGGGATAGAACATTCTTAGCACCTATATAATGCCCAATAACCAATAAATGGAAGTACCATTCATTTTCTCCCAGTCGTGTTTAATAGAAATCTCAAACATTCAATAATAAAAAAGAAATCTTTTAAGGCAGGGAGCAGCAAAGCAGGTCCATTGGCCAGATTGAATTCACAGCTTCTTTTCATGTGGCCTGTGAAACAAGAATGATTTCAACATCTTAAAAGGTAACAACAACAAAAAATCAAGGAATAATAACATTTTACAGTGTGAGAATTATGCTAAATTCATAGTTCAGCACCCATAATGTTTTACTTGGACATATTCAAAGCTCTACTAGAACGCAGCCTATCTTATTTCCTAACATGTCTATGGCTGCTTTGATGACATTTTGGTGGAACTATATGTTGATGCAACAAAGGCAGAATGCTCCACCAAAAACTCAAAATGTTTACTATGTGGCCTTTATTACAAAGACCTCTGACTTACAACATCTCCTTCCAGGATTGCCCAAATGGGGAATGAAGAGAGATCATTGCTCATTGTAATTCAGAAGTGTAGATTTCTATTTTTCTGGTTTCAACCCTCTTCAGTCTCTTTTTGGCAGCAGTGATCAATATTTTCATGCTACAAAGCCCACAATTTTAAACTGCTTCCCCTTGATTTGTGTTTCTGAGATAACCTTTGCTATATCACAACCAGAAAGTCTTGAAATGTCTAACTCCACATGCATCTCCCATTTATGTTTGCCTTAAAACACACACACACACACACACACACACACACACACACACACTACAAACCCAGAAAGTGTTTTAATTCTGTATTGTGGAGTTTTCCACTTCCTGGCAGAAGCATATGGAATAAGAAGGAAATGAATTCTGTAGCTAACACACGTAAATGCAGTTTTCTTGTTTCCAGATGTTTTGTCAAATGTCTGGCTGAATGTCGATGTCCAACAGCTGATGGCAAAGCTGTTGTGAAGGGTAGGACACACTGTGTGTTCACTGTGTGACTCACTGTCATTAGCCCTTTTGCAAATGTGCCCTGGATCATATTCTATGTGACATTGTTTTTACTCTCACTCAGCCCAGTGAGATTCCTAAGTCAACTTGTGTGAAGAAAGTTCAATTGGAAAAGTTAAATAACTTCTGATCGCACACATTTTGGCTTTTCCATTAAACTGTAATCATGGTAACTTTACCAGATCTTCTGCTGCTGAGACAAGATTCGAGGGGTTCTGAACTGCTGCTCATTAGTGAGAATTCTACCTTTCCCTGCACTTTGATTTAGGATCCTTTGAGAAAGGTTAGTTGGAAGAGGTTCATTTCTGGGGTGGGTGAGAGGTAGTTAGCAGTAGATCTATAGTGCAAGAATCAAGGACGGTGATTTTTGCAAAACGTTGAGCAACATCACAGATCCATGTAAGACGATTAAAACAAACTAACAAAAACAAACAAGCAAACAACAACAAAATCCCAAATCTTAACCTATGGATCTTCACTGGATTATGGGTAAAGAATGTCTATCTGGGATAGATATCTCTGAGATATTTTGTATGCAGGTGGGGTTCTGTTTTCTGATTTTTTGAGTCTGATTTAGGCAGAATATTGTTTTAGGACAGTATTAATAAAAAATGAAATATAATGGAATCTCTAGTAAAAAGTTAGCTTCTCTCCCAATACAGTTGGAGATTGAGCAGTGGAGTCTTTTTTTTTTTAAAGGTAAAAGTGCAGTGAGAATTTCCTCTAATTGCAGTCATCTTTTCAATTTCTTTATTAAACTAGTTGGCTTTATTTAACAGTCCATTGCCTTAGCCATTTGGCCACCTTGTATACAAGTTAGCTTCATTTAAAGCAATGGTCCACAACCCTCAATGCACAGTACATTAGAATCAACTAGAGAAGTGTGTGTGTGTGTGTGTGTGTGTGTGTGTGTGTGTGTTCATGTACATGCACAGGTCAAAACCTACTTGAGGCTACTTAGTTCAAATTTTTAGGACTGGTTGTTCCCAAACATAGGCATTAAAAAATGTTTTCCATGTAATTCTGAAGTTCAACCAGAAATAAGAACTCCTGATTAGATCCAATGCCTCATATTGCATAGCTAGTTATATTTGGAGCAAATATTCTTTGTTTTAGACACTGTCCTGTGCACCAGTGGATGCTGACTGCTGTTTTTTTTGTTTTTGTTTTTGTTTTCTTTCTGTCCACTAGATGGAAGAAAGAAGCTCCATCTCCTGAGTTGTGTCCACCAAACATTTCTCCAGACATTGCCAAATTCCCACCAGTTTTCAGCAGTTTTGAGAACAACCAACCTAGGTTAAATAAGCCTAGCAACAACCATGTGGGCTAATGCTTTTAGTTGATTAGATGTCTCTTCAACACTGTGACCTGTTGGTTTTGACAAGGGCCATATGTGTGACTGGGCATTTGGAAGAAATATTGCAACCTGGTGGGATCACCTGTGGCTGTACAACTAGGCAATTACTGTCCTTCCTTCTGAAACTATCAGTAATTGATGATTCAAGAGGAGGAAATCGACCTCCATGAGACCCTCCCTAATCTGTAATTGATTATTGACAGATCTAGTCCTGAACAGACCCGGTGCTGACAGCTACAAAACAACCAACTGCTAAAAATCAATCTACAAGATCCAGCTATACCACTCCTGAGCATATACCTAAGAGATTCTTCATTCTACTATGGAGATGCTTGCTCATCCATGTGTATGATGCTCTATTCATAACAGCCCCAAATTGGAAACAACCGAGGTGTCCACCAAATGACCGATGGGTAATGAAAATGTGATACACACATACAATGGAATATTGTTAGTTGTTAAGAAAAACGAAATTATGAAATTTGTAGGTAAATGGATAGAGTTCTACATAATAACCGTGAGTGAGGTAGCCAAGACCCCAAAGGACAAATATTACATGTTTCCTTTTATAAGTAGATGCTAACTTTTAAGCTTTAGATATGTGTGTTTCAATCCAAAGAGCCAAAGAGGTAAGGTAGCTAGAAAGGGAGTGGTGATGATGAGGAGGATATCTTTCAAAGAAGGATAAATAGGGCATAGTGTTATAAAGAGATACAGGAAAAATTAGAATATAAGGATTAAGTGAGGAGGAGAATGGGAGGTTAGAGTGAAAGAAGGAATATAGGAAAGGACAATTAACAGTAAAAGCCATTTGAAAAGCTACATGGGAATTACTATAGTAAAATATATACATGTATGAAATGAATTTAAATAAGGTAAACATATATGGAGGAGATAATGCTCAGATTGGACATCTTATGCCCCAGAATTAAACCTCCAGGTTCCAGGGATGTCTTTCAACTTGTTGAGTCATTGACCAAAGAGGTCTTAATCATCATATGCCTTTGCTGGGATCATGTTTGAAATGATTATGTCATGTCCTGAAGGTATCATTCCACAGACCTTCTCCATATTTTCCAGATTTCACATTCTCTGATGGCTATTCTTGGTTGTCAACTTGACTATATCTGGAATGAACTACAATCCAGAAATGGAGGGCACACTTGTGATCTGGATCTTGAGGAGGGAGGATACAGACTTTTGATCTGGATCTTGAGGCAAGATGACACATGCCTTTACAGATCTTGAGGGGAGAAGACACATTTAATCTGGACCACACTTTCTGCTGGAAGCCTATATAAGGACAATGGAAGAAGGAAGGGATGTTCATTCATTTTTCACTTGTTTGCCCTCACCTTGTCAGCACATCCATTCATTCACTGGCATTGGAGTCTACTTCTTTTAGATTCCAGCCTGTACAGAATAGCTGAGACACCTAGAGAGAGAGAGAGAGAGAGAGAGAGAGAGAGAGAGAGAGAGAGAGAGAGAGAGAGAGAGATTGATTCAATCTATAAGTTCTCTGACTCTAGAGAACCCTGACTAATACAGACTCTTACTACTTTCTCTTTCATAATGCTCCCTGAGACTTAGAAGTTTGGTACAGATGGACTCATAGGGTGAGCACACATCCCTCACTTCTTGTTAGAACCCTGAGCACCCATGAATCTCTTCATTTACCATTGTTCAGTGCAAAGAGAATAATCTCTTCCATGTATTTGTCAGAGTGATAAAACGTCTGAGTCTCGCATCCCCCTAGGCTTGAATTGTTTGATGTAGCATGGTAATAAGAGGTACATGAATATTTGGTAAAATAAATGAAATACTAAGGTCAAATCATAAATTTTATTTTATTTCTGATATGTTGCATGGCATAAATATAGAATGAGAATTCCAGCTTGTGTATGTTGTGGGTCAAAAGATCAACTTTGATATATTTTAAAAAGAAAGCTTAGTAGAGAATGATTAATATAGGTATGGAAGACAGACTTTCATACTCCACAGGAGCAAACTGGAACATTGCAACGAAGATGAAGACGATGGCAGATGCTTTATTTGTGTCAAGCACTTTTTAAATAGTTTTTTTATGTTCTATATTTCAAAAATCTTCACAAGTTATGTGAGAATGGCTATTGCCATCTATTAAATTAAGTTAACATTCGTAAGTAGTTTGTCATGTTTAAAAGATACTATAGTGTAGTAGAAAGAAAACTTCCAAGTTAGAAAGACCTGGGTCGGAATCCTAATTACCCAAATTGCTAGACACATACTCTTGGATCGGTTATGCAATGGCGCTTCATTTTCTCATCTTCAAGATGGAAGCATCATGCCTCCTATGTGTGAGAATTAGTTATTATGCACAGAGGATTCATAACTAACATCGGGCTTAGTTGACATACAAGCAATAGCAGATTTCTGTCTTCTTTGTTTGGACTAAGTGATGATTACATGTTCTCTTATTTAATACTTACAACAGCTGGGTGAAGAAAGAAAGTATTATCATTTTTCTATACTTGAGGAAACCAAGACTTAGAAAAATTATATAAGTTTTCCAAAGACAAATACTAAATCACAAGGGCAGGATTTAAAGTCTGACAACCACTTGGGTGAGATGACTGTCTACTTAGAAGAGTGGCATCCTTTAGCCCCTTTAAACATACGCAGATATACTGCTAGATGTCCCCTTGCAGGTTGTTAAACAGAGAAAAACTGAGATAAGTATGGGAATTAAAGATGATTCCAAATTTTACATCTTAATCCATTACAGACTCCAAATAATATCATACTGAATTTTCTGTAGTCTCCTTTCTTCACTGAATTCTTTTAGTATATTCACTGAAAAATCCACCAAATCAGTATTAATATAATTATTCTTGAGGAAGATATAAAGAACTCAACTTCTCCCCATTTTCATTTTTTTCCCACTAAATGTTTCTGGCTTCTCAAAGAGAGAATAATAAATATGAAATTAATTGCACTTAAGGACAGGTTCCATGTTTGATCAAAGGTCTACTTTTTTTCAGTTTCTGTGAGAGAAAGAATTAGTCCTGATGGGTCAATACGGTGATCAAATTAGTCTAAGTCTTGAGAATAAATCACGATGTTTCATAAAGAGAGAGAAATTCCCAAGCAATCATATCTCATTATTATGATATTTAATGATATAGTTCATGAAATGCATGCCATAAAAGAAAAGGGAAGGCAGTCAAATATTTCTATAAAAATTCCAAACAAATGCTAAAGGAGAGTAATTTACCAGAAACTACACACAGAAAAAGGGCTGAAAAGTAAGCAAATAGAAGGAGTTCAAAGATGCCATAACCTCATAGTTGATTCCCTTGCAGTTTTATGAGATGCAACTACATTTTAACCTGATAATCCAGATGTGACGTCCTTGTCAATGACCTTGGACCTTTTCTGAGCTTTCTTAATAGGTATGAACTTACTTAAGTGACTACCACTAAGTCTTACACATCCTGATTTCTTTCACTTTTATCAGAAGACTATATTTTGACCTAAGCACAGTGTCTTAGTTTAGATTTTTATTGCTGTGAAGAGACAACATGACCACGGCAACTCTTATAAAGAAAACATTTAATTGAGTGGTTCACTTACCCTTTCAGAGGTTCAGTCCATTATCATCTTGGCAGGGAGCATGGCAGTGTGCAGGCAGATGTGGTGCTGGAGTAGTAGCTGAGAGTCCTACATCTTGCGGCAACAGGAAGTTGATTTAGACATTGGGCAGTATCCTGAGCATAGGAAACATCAAAGCCCACTTCAACAGTGACCCACTTCCTCTAACAAGGCCATACCCACCCCAAAAAAGCCACATCTCCTAATAGTGCCACTCCCTTTGAGATTATGGGGGCCAATTTCATTCAAACTACTACACACAGGTACTTAGCTTTTTGGGTTATTACACTATGTCTGTTCATTTTAAAAATAATATCTTGGAAAATAATAGAAATAAATTGAATTAGTGGTGGCAACCAGAATGTATATGATGATATAATATCTTTAAATTGTTTTAAAAATAATGAAAACATTTCACTAAAATTTAAGAAGAAAATTTCTTTATATCTCTGTCTAAATAGCTCTATTTCTTTTTCTAAGCATAAAAGGAAACTAATCAAAATTACCTTTTGGGGGAAGCGTTCAAAGCTTAGAATTTGAGGGAAGGGAAGAACAGAATGGTGCTTAAGGCTTTTGAACTTAGCTTTATTCCTTGAAAATGTCTTACATCCATGGGTGAGTTAATTACTTCTTATAAATCAACAAGGCAGTATAATTCTGAGACACTGTTTAGTCTCTAACTTTTTTTTGTTAAAACAACTAATTAGTGTCATCTTGGTATTATTTCATGGCTATACTCAAACAACCTTTAGAAATATTTCACTTGCATTTAATAGAATCTGCCTGAAGTCATGAAATTTCATAGACTTTTGGTATGTTATACCTGTGGAAGAGATGGAATGCTTTGACAATAGTTACAATATCAAATGGAGAAATATCTGATGAGTTACTTAGGGCAGTGATCTCACATGTGGTACTAATCAGTTAGTCTTCATCTTGTTCAGTTGCAAGGAACTGACAGCTCCAGGAAACCATTCCTTTTTGCCAGTACCAAAACTGGCACCATCCTACCCATAGACATGCTAACATTCTCATAATTGAATCTGCTTGGCTCTGAGGGGAGTAAGCACTCTTATTAAACTTGTAATTCTCCTCTGGTAGGACCTCAAATTCAAAAACACTAGATTAAAACCAGTACCTTCACACATACTTGTAGACCTGGGTGTCTAGGGGGAATAGTTGGAAAACCCACAAGGACATTGAAGCACAGTTTTATTCCATTTCTTTCCAAACCCTTTTAGTTCTATGAGGCGAAGATGTTTTTCACAGTTGCTAAAGAGTGGTTTGGCAGCGATATATGAAGGTTAAGAGATGTGGCTCTAGGGTTAGAAAGACCTTGGCTCCATTCTCTATCTAACACTTAGGAACTACTTAACCTTGAACAAATTTATTTAATCTCTCTGATCCTCAGATACCTCATCCATAAAATGCAAATATTACCATACTTTATAGTGTTGAACTGAAATTAAGTGGGCAATTAATTTAAAGCACTTATACTCAATTATTGTTGGCTGTTAATATTTTCATCCTCACACACTTTCTTTATAGTTATGAAAGCTTAGTTCACAAAGTGAGAAAATTTGTACAAAAGTACAATCTAAATAACTCAAACCCTCAGTGTTCATAAAAATGATAGATAAAAGTCACTGGATTATTTCCAAGTACTTTTTTTTTCAATATCTTATTTGATTTTGCACAATTGAACTTCTGGTCAAGATGGATAAAGAGAGACTTTTCTGTCTAAAATAATGAAATAAAACAAAAGCCAATAACAAAATCCAGAAATAATACATAAAGAATAGTTTTCATGATATTGTACATGAAACCATTAGAAGGGAAGTTAGATGGTTGGGGTGAGCCCTATCACATTTCTTGCTTACTGAAGGACTTTCCATGTTGGGATGAGCAGAGTCCCATTGTACACACAAAGCTTCTTCTTCAATTGAAACGTTACAGTTGAAGAGTAACTACAAGGTTCATAGGGCAGAGCACCAGAAAGGAGAGAGTTGCCTAGAGAATCCAGGCAGTCCCCAGAGACCTCCCTTTGATCATGAATGTGCACTCTATAGGAGAAGTGACATTTTAAACACTGTAGATGAAAATGAATTTGAAAACACAGAAACAGGAAAAGACATAATGATATACAATAATAATGATGACTAAATGGAGCTTTGGTGAGCTATAGAATTACTTCAAGTGATCTATTGTGTATATTTGGAGTTTTTGGAAAGAGAAAAACAGGGAAACATTTGAAGAAATAATGACTGAAAAATTTCCAAATTATATAAACCCACAAGTCCAAGAAATTCAATGAAGTTCAAACACACACACACACACACACACACACACACACACACACACACACCCTAATACACTAAAGCATATCATAAACAAATATCTCAAACCAGCAATAAAGATCTGTCAGAGGAAAAGTTCCACTATGGATGGAGTTGAGTGACATACAGAAAGACAGTAGCAGGTTTCTTATTGGAAGTGTTGCATTTGAAATGAGAACAGAATAATGTATGTTCTGGGAGAGAATGATTACCAACCTAGCATATATGTATTTGAAAATCAATTGTGAAATAAGGATCTTTGTATTCCAAGAATATAAAAACAAATCCTTCAAGTAGAAGAAAAATTATAGCATATGGAAATATGGGGCTAAGTAGAAGAATATTTTAAATGTACAATTAAAGTCAGAAATTGACGTATTGGATAAAAAAAAACCCAAGAATGTATTGTACAAATATTGCGTACTTTAAACATGATGACATAAACAATTTAAAAATAAGAGGCTAGAATGTTAGAAACAAGCTAATAATATTCACAAGGAAACTAAATAGCTGCATTTAATATTCAACAAATTTCAGATAAAGGATTTTCACATTCTAATGAAGGTAAGTATATTAGGTTTCTTCAGAACACACACACACACACACACACACACACACACACACACAGTCTAGTTAAGTGTTACACAGAATTCATGATCACGTGATCACATCTAGGCAATAGTTGACTAAATAAAAATCAGGGCTCAGAGAGATTAGTTTCACATGGTTGTACAATCAGTGGTTAGAACTGAGACTGGCACATAAGGTGGCTGGCTGCCTGTGTTCAAAATACTCTTAATGCAGATGTTGCAATATCAAATTACCTCTTCATTTTGATATAAATTTCCTTTGACTCATACATATAGAGTATATACTATAGCATATTCTCTTCACTGAATCTTTATGTGGCCACACTGAGGCTTTACAGTATTTCTTAGTTTAAAGCTGTCAGGTGAGGTCAGATTCTTCTCTTATCTTTATTTTCAGATTATTCTATATTTAGCCCGTGGTGGCTGAGTGTAGCCTAAAGGTGAACTGATGGTGATAAAACTATTGTGCATTTATTTTGTGACTGTTATGAACAGGAATATTTTGATTCTATTATATTATGTACTTTCAGAAAACAGAAGGTATTCTCCAAACTATTTCCATTATAACTTTGTAGCATCAAATGTTTTGAGCCAATGGTCATATTATTCAAAAAATGCATTCCTTTTAGCCAGGCAGTAGGGTCGAAGTCCTTTAATCCCGGCACTCAGGAGGTAGAGGCAGGCAGATCTCTGTGAGTCAAGGCCAGCCAGGTCTATAGACCAAATTCCAGGACAGCCAGGGCTACACAGAGAAACCCTGTCTTGATAAACCAAAAACCAAAACCAACAACAACAATAAAAAAGCATTTCTTTTGATTTACTGTCTTGAATGATTTCTCTTCTGTATTTTTTCTTTCATATTTTCTTTTATTTAATTTAGGATATGAAATACTAAGTTATCTTAAAACATACTTTACATAGATATGAACTATGAAAATGGAACCATAGTTTCTCAGTTGGTGTGGAATTCACAGAGATTTATCAACAAATCACAGCTTTATATCACATTTAGTACTGGACCTTAAAGAGTTAAGTACCCAAACTCCTGAGCTAAATCATGAACAGAAAATGCTTAATAGCTGTTTGCACAGGAAGAATAGTGGTGACCTTGTTTCTTCTCAATGTATCCATTCTCAATTCAGAGCCAAACTTGAAGCTTCTCTTCCTGCCAAGAAGAAGTAGGATAACCCCCTGTCTATCATACAGCAGAGCAGAATACTGATGTTCTGCAGAGCTCAGGCAGTCAGCCAAAGACTGAGAATTAGACAAGCAGAACCTGCCCAGCCGTATTAGGAGAAGCCAGGCAGACTCCCCGCGAAAAAAGTAATCTGCAGCATTCCGTTTATTAGACGTTTCTGGGAAGTTTATCGAGACTCTTGCATTTGAAATTAAGTCTATTGAGAAGAAAACCAGGATGAAGGCTTCCTGAAGTTAGTGATAGGTAGCCTGATGCAAGGAAACATTCTGTTGCAGACTGGCATGAACCACAAATGAGTAAGACACAAGGACTAGAGTCAGCCAAGTGAATTGAAGAGCAAACTTAGCATAGACCAGAACAGGAAATGTTACCTTTTCAAATTAGGTGAAGAGTTTTCCTAGTAAACTGGGGATGACATGCATGCAACCTAATCTCCTTTGTTTTTTTAGTCATTCAACACCTATCTGAGCATCCCTGGGAGAGAAAGCTGGGAGGATAATGGAGCAAAGCGGACACTGCTCTGACCTCTTTGGAGATTATTAAGGGAGGAGACAGATGAATAAAATAACCAAAAGACAAATGTGACGTCATAGCTGTGGAAAGTCCTCCCAGTCTTCCATGTTTACTCCAGCTGCCTCCTCTGCCTGGAGCACACACACATAGTCAGATGTCTGGGTAATTCTTTCACCTTTCCAAAGCAGTGGATCTCAGTGGCACGGGCTCTACCCAGCTCCCTTTCTCAGCTTTCCACCCACTGTGTCCCACACTGCATTTTGCTTGTGGGACAAAAACTAGACAACTCTTCAGGGCACTACTTGGTTTAGTAATTTACAAGCATATTGGTGCTGCCTGTCTACTATAAGAATACAAATTTCTTAAAGAAAGCCATGTATTTTATTCATTAGATTTATATTTCCTGGTACCTACAATTGTACTCAACATATTGCAGGTATTCAGCATGTGTTAAATGTGTGAATCTGTGAGAGTCTATAAAAACATCTTACTGTGGCCAAAATAGTCAAGTTGTTATAAATTACTATAAATGTAATTTATTTGTAAAATGTATTGTAAGTTGCTGTGGGACATTCTTTCTGTATGCTATGAATAAATGTTGCTCCCATTGGTTAACAAATAAAGCTGCTTTGGTCTATGGTAAGGCAGGTAAGAGCCAGGTGGGAAATCCAAGCAGAAAGACAGGGAGAAGAAGGCAGAGTCAGAGAAGACACCATCCAGCTGCCCAAGGAACAAAATGCCAGAAGACCAGTAATGCAATGGCCATGTGGCAAAACATAGGTTAATAGAAATGTGTTAAGATGTCAGAGCTAGCTAGCAATAAGCCTGGGCCATAGACCAAACAGCTTGTAATTAATATAAGCCTCTGTCTGAGTGATTATTTTAAAAGGGGCTGCGGGACACAGGACTGGGGAGGGATAGAGAAAAGTCTCTGGCTACAGTAAGTCATTCACTTTTTCAGTTTTCTTGATTTTTTTCTTTTCATGAAGTTAAAGAATTAAACAACATACCCTCAAATTTAAACCAAGGCTGAAACAATAAGACAGTCTCCATCTAACTCTTCATTTTAATTCTGATACTCAGATTGTGGGTGTCAGAAAGTGGCTTCCTTGAAGAGTATTATCCTAACCTGATTTGCTTTTGCCTTAGAGAGTCACAAGGTATATAAACTCAACATTACATACATTAGAAGGATATGTTATAGGTTTCATGACAGATATGTTGTCTTGGTCTCTGAATTTTCCCTTTTCTCTGGATCTGGCACATACCTTTTTTTTTTTTTTGTTCCACCATTGCTGTTACACTTGCTTCTTTCCATTACTATTTTTCAAAGCTTTAATTTAGGGAACGCTTTCATAATTTACAAAGAATATTTGAAATCAGAATTGTTATAGGAATTTTGGGTCACAGGGGTCCATCATTCTACAGTGGTTCTCGGCCTTCTTAATCTTGTGACCCTTTAATACAGCTCCTCATGCTGTGGTGACCCCCAACCATAAAAATATTTCATTGCCACTTCATAACTGTAATTTTGCTACTGTTTTGAATCATACTGTAAGTATCTGATATGTGACTCTTGTTTGGGTGGCGACCCACAGGTTGAGAACCTCTGAGAGAGTCTATTGAGTCCTCTGCATATTGTTAAGCATTGGTTACTTGCCAGTATCTGGGGATTTATAAATGGGAGGACACAGATCCTCAAGGAGTTGCTTGGCTCTATTAGCTTTGGAATTGAGCCATTAGAAATGCTTCATTGCAGCCTAAATTCTGGGCCAATCATGTATAAGTGTTGCCATAATTTAAAGAGGCTGGTGAAACTACCATTCTCTGGTTAATAATGATTTTCTCCTCCCTTTTCTCCAGTGGCCCCATTTACAATGAAAGAGTTCACTACTGAAATTGAATGTAGATGTGACGTTTTGTCTTTCTCACACAACTAGAATATAAGGACATGTTTTAGATTTTGGAAACATTCTTACTATATTGTCAGACTGTGTCAGATACATAATAAAGACCTTTATAGTCTTAAATACTTCCTGTGTAGTCTCAGCTACATGTAGAATTACAACTATTCAAAGCCTTGTTTTTATCACCCTGTGTTGTTTTAATTAGAAAACCCCATACAATTTATTTTGACAATAATCTTACGCCTCCCCTAGCTGCTCTCTGATCTTCTCTCTACCCAACTTTGTGTTCTTTCTCCCTCAAACAAACAAAAATAAAACCAAAACACTTCCCTGCCCTTCAAAAAGAGCACAAAAGGAGCATGGAGTCTGTTTTGTGTTAGTCATCTATTTCTGGGCATGGGGCCTGCTCTGGAGTGTTGTTGATGTACCCAGTGCCACTCCATTGATGAAAGCTGATTTTCACTCTCCCAGCAGATAGCAATTGCAAACAGCTTCTTGGTTATGGATGGAACTGTGTGTCCACTTTCTTTTTTTGTGCTAGGATTTTGTCTGCCTTGAAATTGCTCAGCTTTTCTGTGTTTTCACAGCCTCTGTGACTTTGTATATGCATCAGCCCTGTTGTGCTTGGAAAAACTCTGTTTTCTTAATGTTGCCAACCATCTTTGGTTCTTAGGATCTTTCTTCATCCTCTTCCACATAGGGCACTGAGCCACAAGGGGAGTGATTTAATAAAGACATTGCATTTAGGGCTAAGGACTCTAAGGCTCTCACTCTCTGCCCAATGTCCAGATGTGGGTCTCTGAGTTAATTAACATCTATGGCAAGGAAAACTTTTCCAATGAGAGCTGAGCAATGCACTGATCTGTGGATATAGCAATATGTCACTATGCTTTGGAAATGTGCCAAAAAGTGGCTCATCATAGCTAAAATCCCAAGCCTGAGGATAATGGGAGATACTTTTGGAGTTACTGAAGAGCCACATTGGAAAAACATCTTAAATTCCATTGGGTTGCTAGAATTTTATCTTAAGTTTATGATGAGAAGTATTGAAAGCCTGTCTTTTTTTTCATCAAGGAGATGATGTGGTCAAATGTATGTTTTGACAGTCCCTATGGGTTCGGCATGAAGAGTCTATTGGAAGGGTTATATCTGGGAATGAATGAGGACAGTCTGAATTAGATAAATAGTAAATACAGAGGAAAGAAGTACAGAGGTTGCCTTGAGGTGAATGTGCAAAGGAATTGAAGAAGAAGGAGTAAAACACAACCCCTTCTTTCCAGCTTAAGTTCTTAGGTCTCAGGGAAAAGCACTCATTTAATGAAGTCCACAGCTTAATTCAGTATATGCATGAAGAACTTCATCTTCTTAAAAGACTAAGGACATAGAAGAATTTTATAACTGAGGCTGACAGAGTGTTAAGGGCCAGGACAGAAACAGTGGGGAGTCATGTGAAGTGGGAAGCAATACTAAGTATGATGGTAATAAAGGAAATAATATGGCCGGGCAGTGGTGGCACATGCCTTTAATTCCAGCATTTGGGAGACAGAGCCAGGCTGATATCTGTGAGTTTGAGGCCAGCCTGGTCTACAGAGCAAGATCCAGGACAGGCACCAAAACTACACAGAGAAACATTGTCTCAAAAAAAAAAAAAAAAAAAAAAAGAGGGGGATAATAGAAAGTCAGAAATACTTTCCTTGGGTGTTGTTTGAAGATAGAAGGGTCCCAAGTTTAATGAGGTAAAGTTGACAGTCAGCTTTGGCCCCAGTCTGTTTATAGATGAATTTCCTGTGGTTTTGAGGGAGTTATCTTTGGCCAAAAGAATCCTACTTTTTGACAGATAAGTATAATCCAGATATGATAATACATGGCCCTTGGTTTGGACTAATAGTGTGAGCTGCATAAGTGGCCCCATTTTCTGCAGAGTGATCGTGCAATATTGAGTACTACATGCCAACATTTGCACTCTATCAACACTTCCCAACTCAAGGTCTGAAGCTTTCTTTATCCTTTGAGTCATAGTTACATGATCCTTTCAAGTATCATATAATTTCCCAGTCAAAGTACATTTTCAAATATATTATTGCAAATTTACGTAGATACATCCCATACTGAGCTGCACTACTTAAATGACATACATTTTTCTTATCTGCTTGTGTATTTTCAGCAATTGGTACTGTAACTGAAATGTTTCCATTTATAACACACATGCATGTGTATGCACACACGTGTATTTTTAAAAAACAGAAATGCCTGGGTGATCTGGAATATAGTGCAGATATTGCTCTTTCTGTTTGAAGAACTATTCTGTGCCTGAGTTGTTCTGCTTTAAGGTGGAATTTTCTGCCCTCCGTGTCAGCTAGATGAGTGGAGCAGGGGGGCTGAGTTACTTGTCAGTAACTCACACTGATCATGGCCAAAAGAGGGCAGCAGAGGGTCACTGACTGGAGGTGATTTGCCATGGTACAGTGAGTCAATGCAAGAGGATCCCAGTCAAGAATGAGAATTTGGAGTACCAAGGGCAAGGTGCTACTCTTTAAAGAAGCCAGTCCAAGATGATGCGGTGGTTTAGTTAGGTAAGAGCTTGGAGATTCTAAGGTCTAAACAGAACACTCAAGGAAAACTAGAATCTTAACATAAAAGAACGAAGCAGGAAGTAGTTAGTTGGACATTTGATCTTTGGATAGGAGGTAATTTGTGATTATTGCTGTCTTTGCTAAAAGGGATTTCTTTACTCAAGCTAAACTTTCACTTTGTTTTTTACGTCAAAGGTACCAGTGGTTGATGCTGAATAGGTGTGCTGGAAAGACAATCAAACGTAGAAGAGTAGAAGTTGGAGGATTCTGTCTCTTCCTATTGAATTAAAGTGAGAATTACTGCTGATGAGTGGGAACAGCAAGAATGAATCATTAGTGTTGTTTTTGCCTGTTCTCTTCTTGTCTGCTCTTCCCTAGACACATTAGCCTCCTGTAGGTCTTCAAGCATGCTGTTTCCTGGAGCATCATGGTAAGCATGGTTGGATTCTTGTCATTCCTCAGGACTTGACTTAACTATAATTTTGTGAGAAAATCTTTTTATGTTAGTCTTTTGTTCTTCTCTATCATGGCCACATGCTCGTTTCATGTAGAGCACTCATTAGCATTTAGAATTGTGAACTTAAAAAAAGAGATTCAATCTGACTCTCCTTGATTGCAAGGACCACATGTGTTTTATTCTCCATGGTATACTGAGCAGGTACCATAATATTTTATTTGTAAGTGAGAAATATAGGCTGTCCTGGGAGGTAGGGAGTTGCCCATCAAGGATGGTGTTTAATGTTCACTGAATACCCACTTAACCAAGATGTTGTACCAGCTGAAGTGTTAATGAAATGACTCTTGTAGACACCATTATCTTTTGATTTTATTACTCAAGGAAATGAAGAATATGAACCCAGTGACTTTAAAGTGGGGACAGTAAGGAATCCATTGTTTATAAAAGTGGAACAAAAGAACAATGACCTCTGTGGCTGATTCGAATCATGAAGCTTTTGCTAAACCACCAAGACAAGAACAAAGTGTGATTTTAAGAAGCCTGGACCTTGGATATGTGAGTGCATTGAAGTTAAGTTCTTAGAGGAAGGTTTAAAGACAAAGGCAGATCTGAACATGACTCTTGATTTTTTGTATCTTTACTAACTAAATAACATCTGGCACAGAGTAAATGAACAATAAATATTTGCTGGATACAGAACCTTTAGGAGCTACAATAGCTCTTTCATAAATTTATCTTGTTGTGGAGTCTGCATTTTTTCAGTACCGTTTGCCCATGTACAGCTTAACATCGTGACACAGATAATTTATGTATCTCTTGTCATTGAAATGGAGATTAAATGATACAGTCATGAAGACAACCATGCTCTTCATTGACAAATATGGGCACAAGACCAAGTTACTGCTACAAACATTTTCAGTTTTCTGAAGTTGACCCATAAGTTGTCATTATATCTTGTTAGAATTTTCATTCTTAAACATGTGTGATAACTAATATCCATTAAGAAGACATGCTTTCAGGCCGAGGAGGTGGCTTGGTCAAGAAAGAGTTTGCTGCTCAAATAGGAGGACTTGAGTTTGATCCCCAGAAGTGATGAGAACCTGGCTGTGGTGGTGTACCCCTGTGACATAAGTGTTAGAGACACAGAGATGGGCAGATGCTGGGGGCTTAGCTAGCTTAGCCCTCGTCAGAGACCCTTAGGCAAGTGAGAGGTTCTATTTTAATTGTTTCTTTTTCTTTTTATGTGGAAGGGTGTCCTCCCTGCATGTGTGTCTGTGCACCATATTCATGCAGTGCTCTTGGAGGCCAGAAATGGTTGTCAGATCCCCTGTGACTACAGTTACAGATGGCTGTGAGCTGCCATGTGGGTGCTGGGGATTGAACTCAGAAAGATATATATATATATATATATATATATATATATATATATAGAGAGAGAGAGAGAGAGAGAGAGAGAGAGAGACTCTGTTTTAAAAACTAAGGTAGATGACACCTGATGATCTGGCTTCTAGATTTATGCACACACATGTACATGTGTACCCACACAAGCACTCTCACCTACAAATATGAACACATGCATGCACACACACACACACACACACACACACACGAACATGTTTTAGATAATTCACTTTTCCTTATTTATGTCAACTACTAATAGCACTATTTATTTTAATAATTATAATCCATTCATAATATTAACACAATTTATTTTATCCTAGGTCCTTAAGGTGGAGCCTTTGTTTTATGAGCACTTACAATCATCTTTTCTTGAGTGTCCTAGAATGCCCATGATATGACTGCTCCTTTCTAACAGAATATGGCAACAGTAATACAATGTCATTGCTGTGATTATGTTCCTGTGTAAGGCCCTGCTAACTAGCTTGTTCTATCATCTTTCTTCCTTTCTAGCTTTGAAAAAAAGCTTCTAAGAAGCTTCTATACTCAGAGGAAAATGAGTTCTACTAATAACCTGAAAGAGCTTGGAGGAAGTTCTTCCCCTGTCCAGCCTCCATATGAGCTCCTATTTTGCTGATGGCCTGTTTTCAAAGTATTCACTAAGATAAATGTGCACTTGTTTCAGTCAGTAAGTTTGTAGTAATTTTCCATAAACTATTGAGAGTAATGTAGCTGTGAGCACATAGAGCAGAATACACAGCAAAACCCAGATGCTCTCCAGTGTGTGTGTGTGTGTGTGTGTGTGTGTGTGTGTGTGTGCCACAGCAGCCAAGAGACAACCCTGCCTCTCATGTGTCTGTGTGAAATGTGCAATTTAAGTTATCTAGTTATTTTTAAACACTTCCTGTTCTCATATTTCAAGCTTAGTCATCGCTGAAGTTCAGCTTGATACTTTATTTCCTGGAGCCGTTTGTGTCTGATAGCCATCTCTCTCTTTTTTTTTCCCATTTAGTATTGTCTTTTCCCAAATTCATTTAAATTGTGAAAATTTATGGGAAGTTGATAATTCAACACATTCACTGCATAATGATCAAATCAGGGTAGTTGACACTTCCATCTTTTTAAATATTTATAAAAAGGATTTTGACTAACAAACAATAATTTAATTTAGTAGCTAAAATATGGAGTCAACATAGATGCCCATTTGTTATAGGTGAGATTTGGTTTCTCTCCCGTGTGTTGAAGGTATGGGTCCCAGCCTGTGGAGCTCTTAGGAGGTGGTATAGTCTTCAGGAGGAGGGTATAATGGGAGAAAGTTAGGTAATTGAGAGTGTATCCTTGAAAGGTATCATGGGACCATGGGTCCTCCTTTGCTTGGTCACTGTGGGGTGAACAATTTCTTCTGCAGCATACTCCTTTTGTGATGAGTTGTATTATCATATGCTCAAGGTGACAGGGCTGAGGAAGCATAGCTTGGAGCCCCTGAAGTCATGAATTAGAAAAAAATATTTTTATTTCACATTGATTTTTCTCAAATACATTGTCATAGCTATAGAAATCTGACTAGCACAACCATCCATGGGTGGATTGAAAAGGAAAAATAGACTGCATACACATATACAGATATTGTCCTACCTTTTTCAGCATAATGGATGACTCTAAGGAGATATGATGTTATATGCACAAATGGATGCAGAAGGACACATTACTCATGTTTTCTCTCACATGTTGATGTTAAGGAAAAGTGCAGTGGATATATGACAGATTATTAAAGGCTGGGAAGGGAGGAAGGGGAAGGAAAATGGTGGTTAGATGAAGTACCCAAGTATACTTAGATAGAACTGGTAGTTTCTGGTGTTCTGGGTGACTGTAGTTTATAATAATGTACTGATATGTATTTTGTGAATAAGTAGAAGAGAGGGGTTTGAAACCTCATAATACAGGGTAATGTTAAGGAGATGGGAAGCACTAACTGTCTCAGGTATGCTATTACAGACATCAGCACTGGCAAAAATCAATTAATGGGACTATATCACATTTATAAATTCCTGTGTATGAAAGGATTCATCTACAAAATGGCAACACAATCTACATCATTGGAGGAAATAGCTTAGAATTTTATATCTGGTAAGGGGTTAATATTCAGAAAATATGAAGAATCCCACAATTCCATGAGGCTCAAATGATGATTAAAGGTTTGAACAACCATTTCTCTGGGTAAACAGACAGCAAGCAAATGAAAGATGCTCACCACTATTAGTCATCAGAGCGAAGTACAGAAATGAGGAAGTGAGGAAAAAGAGGAAAAACCTTCCCAGACAATAACAAGTGTTGGTGGGGATGTGAGAAACTGAGATTCTTGCACATCCTTGTCAAGATTGCAAAGCAGTATATCTAATATTGAAAGCTGTATGAATTTTCCTTACAAAATTAAAAATACAATTTTCAGACAATCTAGTGACTCCAAGTTTTAATATATATATTTATCCATGTATATATTTACATATATCCAAAAGAATTGAAAGCAGAGTGTCTAAGAGACCGTGTATCAGTTCTCACAGCAACAGCAGTATTGCAAGAACTGTGCGTGGTTATATATACAACTATAAACATGAGCTTCAGTCCTGGAGTTTTGGCAAACTGAGCTGATTCAAGTCTACTGAGCAGAACTACAGTGCAGACAACTTCTCTGCTGTGTACTGTTTGATTTTAATTAACATAGGACTCAGTGGTTATTCTTGAAACTATTCCTATACAACCAAGCCCACCCTACCTCGACTTCTTCCTGTAACAGTTTCGATAAGTGAACACAGGCTCAACTGAATGTTTATTAAACATAAATGTGTTTTCACAGATAAGCACATGCACATACACATACACAGGAATCTTAGTGTCACTGTGGATTTGGATTTTCTTGAAATATTTTCCCTGAATTACAAGGAATACAAAGTTTCCTAATGTAAAGAATTGAACTTCACTAATACTAGCTTGTTCAAATATGACTAGAGAGAAAAACGTAAGTGTATGAATGAGTAAAGCTGACTAGAAGACAGGGAAACCATCCTGAAGATGGAGAGTTAATTTCTTAGAACATTCACTGTAGGGAATACATTTTACATATTTCTCATGTAATTTCATGAGAGAGAGAGAGATAGATAGATAGATAGATAGATAGAGAGAGAGAGAGAGAGAGAGAATTCATCAGCCCCAACTTAGAATAATTTTAATTGGTTGTCTCACACACATTCAAGGAGAAAATTTAAGTTTACCCTCCTATCACTGAAAGTTTTACATTGCTCTTCCTGCTTTTTCCTGTTAATATTGTATTGTTCAATGGATATAAAGACAAAATGACTATTTTTCTTTATTTCTATTTTATCTATATGAACCTCTGACCTTGTTCATGTCTCTGTGCTTCAGAATGAACATTGCTTCTGCCAGGACCTTAGTTCAGGTCTCAGCACCTGCATCTGGTAGCTTCTCACTGACTGTAACCCCAACTCCAGGATCTGATACCTTCTTCTAGCCTCCATGGGAGCCTGTACTCATGAGCACATACACACACACACACACACACACACACACACACACACACACACACATGAAATTAAAAAATTAAAAAAAAACATTAAAAAACCAATTAGAGCCATTAGATGAAGAGAAAAATAAAGGAAGTTAAAAATGTAACAGGAAAGCACAAATCATTGCTATGACCATCAATAGGTTCATGTTTTAGTATTTGAAGACGAGGCTATTTAGCTTTTGCTTAAATCTAACTCAGTGCCTTGCAGAATTTAACAATCATTTGTGGAAGGGAATAACTTAAGCAAGTATTTATTTGAAAAACATCAGAGAAAAATGTCATGGACTGATTTAATAAACAACAAGCATTTTGGGTATATATGGGTTCATGTGTGGCTGCAGATCAGTGCGTGCATGCGTGCGTGCATGCGTGCGTGCATGCGTACGTGCGTGTGTGTAGGCCAGATGTCGACAGCGGTGTCTTCTTCATTTGCTCCCTACAGGGTCCTAACTGAATCTGGGCCTCACCAATTTGGCTAGACTAGCTGGCCAGGGAGCTTTAGGGATATTCTTGTCTCTGTGTCCCCAAGCATGTGCTGCTATGCCCAACTATAACATGGTCTTCATGCTTACTGAACAAGCAATTTACTTGCTGAGCTTTCTCCTTAGTTTCATAGAAAGTAAACTTTGTGAGCACAGAGAATTTATTTTCCATTCCACTTTCCATAAAAATGTTCTGTATTAAGTTATGAAAACTTCATTTAACTTTTCCAAGAATTGTAAGAACATATTACTTGACTTTAATGTGCTAAACCTTGAAACTATTTCTGTAATCTCCATATACTACCTAAACATATGTGTGTGGAATTTTTGAAAGCATTGTCAGTAAGTATTGGGCAAAATTAAAATCAATGGATAGTTAAAAACTACTGTCAAAATCACTTTAAAAATGTCTTTAGGTAAGTGTCAAGTTAAAATAGTTAAAAATGATGTTATTTGCCTGATGGCCATAGATTAACCAAACAAAGCATAGGGTCAGACCATAGAGTATGTAACTGTTGTATCTGATTGAAAAGGAAAATTTTAAGTGCTCTTAGCCCAAAGGCTCAGCAATGATAAAAGGGGAAATTAATAGTTACTTACAATGCACCTGTTGAATGGACATGTCATTAGCATTCAAATGAGTGGACTCATTACTATTTGAATAATTGACAAACTTTATTGAAGATAGGACTATTTAGCTTTTGTAAACAATGACATTTTACTAAAAATAACTGAGCAATAAAATACATCCTTATTATTCTCCTATAGCATTTCATGGAAGAGAGTTTAGTATCCTTAACATAAACCAAGTGCTAAGAATCAATACAAGAAAGACAAATACTCTAATAGGAGAATAAGCTAAGAAGATGAGCAAATAATTCACAGGAATGAAACTAGCAAGAAAAACAGGAAAAAAACCATATTCAACCCCAGCACTTATCAAAGTGTAATAAATATAAACACTTATCAGTTATAAGCTTTCAAGCTTCTATTCTTGAAAAAAATGGTGATAGATAATTTAAGTGAGGTTACATTATTGATATTCTAGAGGGAGGTTTTGCAATACTGCTTGCTATAAGAGCCCCCCAAAATCTTCTTGTAACTTTGTGTAATTTCTCCCTTAGGAATATATTCTTTGGTCATTTTAAGGGCTCTGCTGCAGAACTAGTGGTCAGTAATTTCCACAGAGGCGTTATTTATATTGTATTGAAATACAAACATCCAGTTAGTAAAATTGGTTATAAAATAAAGCTTAATAATAATGTCCAATGATGTATTTGAATGTTAAGATACATTGTTATTCAGGAATAAAGGTCATGGTAGAATTTTTACTGCATGCTCAATTTGGAAGGAAAAGTATCTACTACTTTTAAAGACTGCAGTCTGAACGATATTATTTGTGATTATCTTTGCGTTTTGCAGGACACATTTGAGAGACTGCAAACACTGTTTTTTCTTTATCTTCCAAATTTAGTAAACCAATGTAAATTGTTCATATATGAAAATAGGAAATGGCCATATGCATTTTGTGTAGAACTAGGCTTCACACAACTTACATGAGATAATTAGGGTGCTCTTGAAGATAGTTTGAAAACAATTTGTTTCTTGTTTAACTGTTGATTGCATTCTAAAGAATCTAACAGCCATTGGAAGATGAATTTGAGCAGAGACTGTTACTTGGTGAAGAACTACAAATTAAGCATGTTGCTGATCACAGGTACACAATGACTTTTCAATAAGGGGTTTTGCTTTGAGAACCCTATAGATATTGTTTAACTAACCCTCTAAAAACTTCAGCTGTGGGGGCTTAGAAAATACTGGACAGACAGAGAATGAAGGAACCTTGGGTTATCTGACACAATTTTTTTTTCATTTCACATCTCAGAATAATAGAATGTCCTTAATGAAACAAGACAAAGGCAAATGATTGCCTCTGATTGTCCCCCTCTCTATGATATGTTGTGTCTATTTATATGAAGGCTATTTGACAAACTTCTTTAATTGCTCTTACAGTTAATAGGAAAATTCTTTGTGGTTTGAACACAATGTTGCTCACACTTTGCTCAATGGTTTATATGAAAATGGATCTGTAAAGCTGGACATCTACTTATTCACTTGCTTAACATAAAATGCTCTGGTCTATCTGGACATAGACACACTTTTAGATGCAGTTGTGTGAATTAAATCTTAATATTGTACTAATTGCAGAGAGTGTCCAGTCTTTAGCTATGATTTTTCCCAATAACAAGGTTCTGAGTATAGTTCACATCAATTCTTTATTTTAAGCATTTATTTTTTAAGTTAGAAATTTGAGGTGGTTAATTTTCCTTTGATGTGAACTTTGAAAAATGTCATGCTGTAGCTACCTTTGATTTAGGGTGCATTCTGTTTCATCTATAGTGGTGAAGCAAGATCTTACATGCTGTGACAATTTTTGATTAAGTAAAATGGTGTCCAGGTTAAGTAGTAGAAAACATTTTGCATATGGTGCAAAAGTGTTGGCTTCATGTTCCTTCTTACTTTATTAAATATCAACCTCAATCTTGGAAATATTTGGTATTTATCTTAAAATTTGCATGTGTTCACATTAGTCTTTTATGAACATTTTCATTACTTATTAATTATATGTGACTCTTCATTATTAAAATGGTAAATATTTTCAGTAAGTATATAGAATAAAAATATTAAGAAAGCAAACAAATGACATTTAGAAAGCAAGGGTTATTTTTTTTTTTCTTTTAGCTTTGTGCTACTGGAATTACCCCCAGGGGTCCTGGCTGCAGATTACTAGGGCCATTTAGGGACACAACCAGTAATTTAGTCAGTGTATTTCAGAGTCTGGTCCTCATCCTTGCAGGGCTAGGAATTTGGTCTTATCAGATCCAGGATAATTAGGCCCTGGGAAATCACTTCGTTTCAATGAATAGAGATATATATAAACTAGAATATCAATTTACTCTCTTGTAATGAGAAATATAACTGTAGCTAGAACTGAATTACTGCTATCAGCAGATCAGCATATTCTTTCCCTGTAGGCAATTTACAAAGTTTATAACATTTAATCAGAAAACTCATCTAATGAATATAGGTGTATGTATATATTTTAATTTTAGGGAGTGACTCTCTTAAATTAAGGTAAGACTAAATTAAGACCACAGAAAATGGTCTTACTCATTAGAGGACAGATATTGGCTCACTGTTGGATCTATAGGCTTCTAATCTCTGTTCACTGACTGTACATGAATAATAATCCTTCTCTACTTGTAGGATGCTACTTGTTATAACTCTATATTATATATTTTAAACTTTTGAAATAATTTTAAATAGAAATCCAGTGGTTCGAATTCTAGTGTTATATACACTTCATATGGTTTTCTCACCAATCAATGTCCCATAAGTTGTGTAGGTAAATGTTTTTGAACTCGGTCTTTTAGGAGATTCCACTGTATTCATCACATTATCTTTATATAAAACCACAAATGACATGTTCTGGGTCAAATCAATCTAAGGATCAAACTTGATTCCCACATGACATCATACAAAGAGTTTTGTGTTTTCTTGGGATAGATACTGGCAACAGACCAATATTATGATTCTACCAAAGCCCTACTTGGTGAGCCAGTAAGTTTATTGGATTTAAAAGAGAATGGATGAAGGATAATTTACAGAAGTATGGATGATTCCCTAAACAGTGTCATCATTGAAAAGGAACCTCTGGTAATGGTTGATAATTAAGAAGATGTAACATAAATTTCCAACTTCAATTAATCTACTACCCCTTATATACTCTTGTACCCCTCAACAGTAAATGCTGTTCAGGAAAGTATGGTGAAATGCCAGGTGAGGTCCCTCTAATATGGAGTATAAATCACCTCATCACCATAAAACTACTGATAGATATTACTCATTCATTTCATTTTCATAACTAATGTTATGAGTCAAAGTAACCTCTACTTCATGATGGCTAATTGCCACATCAGGCCCCAAGGAAACCATATTACTCCAAAACTTTTATTTACTTATAAGTTTTCCCTTCTTGTTTTTATAAGGACCCCTGCAACTATTTTGAGAAGTCTCTGGAGGTATTCTATTCTCAGTTTCCCAATGGTCATGAAGGAATGTTGCATTTTGGGAATGTATACCTATGTGAACACTGCAGATGTCCCTTCTTGTCATCATTAGCACTGGCTCCTGCCTTTAGGCTGCAGTCTTGCACCTACTGCATGTGTTGTCTTTCACTACAAGCAGGGTGGAATTCCATTTTCATAGGAGCTACTGTTAATAAGTCATGTCCCTTTGGAAGCAGCTGGGAAGGAACATGCTGAAATAATGAGATTTGCATATATGAAAGTAATGGTCAACAATGAAATTAGAGATTTCTGGATAAAGTCACATCCTGAGGAAATGGATCAGCAGAGATAAAGTAAGAGAGTTAGTGGTAACTTAGAGTGTGCCTCAGAATAGAAGAGGAATTTGGAGATAGAGAAAGCAGCTCATCATTGCAGGAGGTTAGTTGTAGCTAGAGTTTTTTGGGTCCCGCCTGGCCTACAGTCAGGACAAATGTCTCTTATCCACCAGTTTCCCAAACACTCAGACCAACCAAGAAAACACACAAGACTTATATTACTTATAAACTGTATGGCTGTGGCAGGCTTTTTGTTAACTCTTTTTATATCTTAAATTAACCCATTTCTATTAATCTATAAGTTGTCATGTAGCTCGTGGCTTACCAGTATCTTAACATCTGTTTCTCATCATGGCACCTGGCAGCGTATCTCTGCCTCAGCCTTCCACTTTTTAGAATATTCTCCTCTCTCCTTGTCCCGCCTATACTTCCTGCCTGGCTACTGGCCAATCAGCTTTATTTATCAATCAATCATCCACAGCACTTTTTCTTTCTTTCTTTTTTTTTAAAAGGAAGGTTTTAACTTTTACATAGTACAATTACATATAACAAAACAGTGATCAAGCAAGAATTACAGTTTTAATATCTAGTCTATGTGTATTTGGCAAAATTAAAGAAAAAGTCTATCTATCTTATATTTTTGAGTTTAAGGTTTTATATCTAACCTTTTTAAAATCATAACTAAGGAAAATTATAACTATCTAGTCTTTAACTACATCAAAGGTCCCAGAAGGATATAATATTATTTGAGAAATGGAAGAAGGACACAAGTAACTTTTGGGAGTCTTGCGACAGTGGACAGAGACAGCTGGCAGCCTAGACAGTCATCTAAAGTTTCTCTGTAAAGCTGGGGCATCTGTCTTTAGCCCACAGGCCTAGAGTTTCTTAGTTACGTTTTTTTTGTGTCCTGTAGAATGTTTGGCAGTTTTCTCTGCAAAGCAGGAACCTGAAGGACCATTTTTGTCAAGCAAAGTTTAGTGGTCACCTTTTTATGGGTCCTGTATGTCCAGTCAATCAAGCAGTCCAGGCAAGAACAGTTTCTTGCCCAAATGGCTATTTTTGTCAAGGTGAAGATAAATTCCATATGGAGTGTCTTTGATGCCCATCCTCCTTTCTGAAGTAAATTGGTGTTGCCAGGAGCAGACGTGTCTCACTATCCAGAAAGTCTAAATTTTTAAAAAGATTTTAAATGCCATATTTTGTAGGTCTTTGAAGTGTTTGAAGATTACCTGTCTACCTGAAATATATCCATGTATATCTAGAAAACTTAACTGACATGTTACAAGTTTGACTATCATAGAAGACTAATTATTAATCTGTATTTTAATTATCTATTTTAATCTAAATGAGTTACATAACATAACATAACACCTTAAATGATAATAGAAACATATATACAGTATAACAAAATTAAGTTTAAATTTGTATCAATAGACTAAAATCTATAGCAATGTAAAACATTTTAAACAAGTTGCTCTTTAAAAGTAGATTCAATAATTTACCCTTTTATCCCATCATATCTATATCAGTTAGTGTAGAACCAATAGTAGTATTAGGTTAGTCAGATAACTATCAGGCTTGGAGGTCCAATGGCGATGGGCCCTTTCCTCCTAATCTGCAACTTTTAAAGGCAAGTGTTGAATTTTAGGACCCTGATTATTAGTCAAAAGAATGGAATCTGTTGGGCTAGTGAGATGGCTCAGCTGATAAAGGCTCTTGTTGCCAAGCTGACAACTGAGTTGGATTCCCACGGACCCACATTTTCAACTTGTCGTCTGACTTCCACACATGTGTCATGGCAGGGGTACTTTCCATGCCATCTCCTATTTATAGAAAACATGATTAATTTTTCGGTCCTTGGTCCACTTTATTTATGCAGAGCACAAACTACACGGCTTTAAAAAGTAAACTGGAGACATTTAGAAAGAATATTAGAGACATGTAATTAAAGGAGACTATACCTCCAAGAATGAAAGTGGCTCTGGTGTTTACCATAGAGTAAGACTTATCAAGCAGTAAGGAGTTCTATTTTAATGTCTTCAAAGGTAAGAATGGAAGTTTACCAGTTTATCAAATAGTAAGTAATTCTCCTTGGTTGGAGAACAATAGTGGAAGTTAATTTTTCTATTCTAAATATAGACTTGACTAGAGTTGTCTGGTTTATGTTGTATTAGTCTGCTGATTTCATCCTCAAGAGAATCAGAGCATGAGGTTGACTGCACAGCTCCTTTCAGAGAATACTGTCTTGTCACATTTCATCATACTTGGTTTCCAAAATTATGATCAAATTTGTCATTCACCCACTTCCATTTTTTGTTCTTAGACTACAAGTATACATCATCATGCTTGGCTACTGTGTTTGGTTTCTTAGTAGTAGAAAATATTCCTGTGTGATATTGCTTTTCCAACATTTGTGTATGGTACTAATAGAAAATTACTTTAAATTGTGGTACTCCCTTGAAATGTTCTCAAGTAGACATGTACACACATGTACACACACACATGATTATGTTTATAAATTCTCACTTGACTTACAATATAATTTTGTCCCAATAAAAACACTGAAATATGAAAACTTAACAACTTGAAAATAAACTCAGTTATTGTTCTGTTGCTGTGGAGAGATACCATGACCAAGGCAGCTTATGGAAGAAAGCATTTAATTGGTGACTTTTACAGTTTCAGAGTGTTAGTCTACGATCATCATGGTGGGGAATGTGGGGATAGGCAGGCAGGCATGGGGCTGGAGCAGTAGGTGAGAGCTCACATCTGATTCATAAGTTGCAGGCAGATAGAGCAAGTCGGGACCTGGCTCGGGCTTTTGAAATCTGAAAGCCCATCCCCTGTGACACACCTCCTCCAAAAAGGCCACACCCTCTCTAACAAGCCCATACCTCCCATTCCTTTCCAAACAATCCACAAACTTGGAAGAAAGCATTCAAATATATGAGCATAATGGGGCCATTCTCTTTCAAGCCATCTCATATACTTAATACACTTTCTACATGCTGTTACCTAGCTTAGCCTACTTTTTACTTCCTTGCCCAGAACAACTGGTATTTCATTTCCTCAGATGGAGGTGATCATGCATATTCTTTTCCATAAACTGATTTTATTCTTGCTCCCCCCTGTTTTCCTACTTCTGGAGCTAGCCTTCAAGGTCAGTGATGTCTATTTTGAAGAGGATGGGAAAACAAAACCAAAAAACTCCAAGCTTGCACACCTAAAGCTGTGGGAAACATATTTTTAACTCATCTTTTTAACATCTATGAAGCACAGTCACAAGTTTGCACTTTCCCGCTGATGCCATTTCTGTCTTCTCAACACATTAAAAAATATGACACAATAATTGAGATTCAACTTTAAGTTGCTTATTTCTGTAGCACCAAATTGCTTGAGTTATACAGCCCACACTGAAATGAAGCATTAGACATTTTTCCTCACTCTTCCTCTTCCTCTGACTGTGAAATTTTGTTCCACTAGGCTCAAACCAATCTGTATCATTCATTAACAATTTATAAAGTTACAACTTTTGTTACATACTCTTCAGCAATAAAATACTAGCTAAGGATATTTTAGTATTTCCTTATTAATAAGGGTGAACAATCTATACGAGAACTATGACTTTATAAAAGAGTCACAATAATTATATGATAGTATTTGAAGCACAAAATAGTCTTTGTCTATTGCTCTCCTTTAAGCAGTTAAAATGTAGTCCAGAGACTTAAAAGTCCACTGTGAGTCAAATAGTAGATGTTATTCTCTGGTATTAAATACTATATGAGAATTAACAAGGAGAATAAATTAATGCTTGATGAATGGTGAGAAGTTAGTGACAAGGATGACTTTATAGTTTTCCAAAACTCATGGAGAAAAGGTCAATGAATCCCAGTGTCAGCAAATTGACAGTAAAGTTATCCATCTGCTCACTGTTCTGGGGAGATAACCATGGCCAGAGATTTTGTCATAACTTTGCTGAAGCTTGTTGGCAACACTTAGGAATGAAACGCCCAGTTCCTCTGACTTCCATTCTTAAAACATTTTATTAAGCTACACTGGTTGTAATCTTTTTTCTTTTCTTTCTTTCTTTCTTTCTTTCTTTCTTTCTTTCTTTCTTTCTTTCTTTCTTTCTTTCTTTCTTTCTTTCTTTCTTTCTTTCTTTCTTTCTTTCTAAACAAGGTTTCTCCGTATAGTTTCTGGTGCCTGTCCTGGATCTCGCTCTGTAGACCAGGCTGGCCTCGAACTCACAGAGATCAGCCTGGCTCTGCCTCTCAGAGTGCTGGGATTAAAGGTCTGCACCACCGCCACCGCCTGGCACTGGTTGTAATCTTTATCCCACTATGCCTGAGCATCTCTGTCAACCTCAACAATGTTACCATGATGCCAGTTCTCTAGGTAGTGAATTGCAATCACTTAAAAAATAGAGTTTTGCCAGTGGTGGTGGCACACGGCTTTAATCCCAGTACTCGGGAAGTAGAGTCAGGTGGATCTCTGAGTTTGAGGCCAGCTTGGTCTACAAAGCGAGTTCCAGGACAGCCAGGGCTGTTACACAGAGAAACCCTGTCTCGGGGGAAAAAAAATAAAAATAAATAAAAAAATTTTTTTAAAAAGGGGGAAAAAAGAAAATAGAGTTTTGCAGCTTACATACTGACCTTCAGTGAGTCAGTCCTTGTGCAAAGGAGCCTTCCAGGAAGTTCTTCATGGGGGGCAAACCGGAAAATGAATGGGAGGAAGAATTGCCTGGGAGAACTCATCTTCACTCTGACCATGGCCAAGGTGCCGGCAGACACCGAGGTGGTTTGTACACTCCCACTGCCTACATCGACTTCTCCAGGCAGAAGCTAGATCCAAGATTGTTGTGGCTGTTCAGAACTGCTACCAAGTAATCAATGGAGTCTTCCCTGGGAAGATCAGCCCTGGCATGACCAAAGACTGAGGAGCCAGGTGAGTAGTGCTAGGGCACTCAGAGAGAAGACATATCTTCAGGGAGTCAGAGGAATTGATTGGGCAGAAAGTGATGCATGCCCTAGCAGAGAGGCTTGGAGTGCTCACCTGCACTGGGGAGAAGTTAGATGAAAGGGAAACAGGTACCACTGAGAATGTTGTTTTCAAGGTCACTGCAGATATTGTGAAGGACTAGAACAAAGTTGTCCTGGCCCATGAACCTGCACAGACCATTGGTATTGGCAAGACTGCAACACTTCAACAGGACCAAGAAGTATGAGAAGCTCTGGGGATGACTGAAATCCAACATCTCTGATGTGGTGGCTCAAAGCACCCAAATCATTTACAAAGGTTCCCTGACTGGAGCCACCTGCAAAGAACTGGCAAGCCAGCCTGGTGTGGGTGGCTTCCTTGTGGGTGGTATTTTTCTCAAGCTTGAATTTGTGGACATCATCAATGCCAAACAATAAGCACCATCCATCTCCCCTACCCTTCTGCTAAGCCAGGACTAGGTTGCCAAGAAGCTTAGTAACTGCTCCCATCAGTCACATGCTGCTGATGTTGTGGTCTGCCCCATCTTGTGGCCTAATCTACACTGTACCTTCTGAACCTTTTATACCCCCTATAATGGTTGGGACTAGGCCAATCCCTTTACCACTTACTACAATGGTTAGAATAAAATGTCACCAAGGTGGCTTCCTGGCTGAGAGGTAGAAGGAGTAGAACTGACTCTGTCCCTTCAGGCCCTAGCAAGGGCAGGAGAGTGAAATCTCCTTCCTTTCCCTTCTCAGTGTACACTAAGGCCAAGATACTCTTATCCTAGGAGGTCAGGGATGCTCCCTTCTCCCACAGTGATGAAGCCCTAGTATTGTGTTTGTGAACAATCCTACATATAAGGAAAATAAACATCTGCTCCTCCTTCAAAAAAAAAAAACGGAATAGTTTTTCATTATATACTTAAGCACCTTAAAGAAAATCTTATTTCCTTTATACTTTTGTTATTTCCATATACACATATCCTTTTTTTTCTTTTTCTTTTTTTTTCACAATTTACAAAAAGTCTCCAAGACATCATTTCCGCTGTATGTATGATTTGTCTCATCTTATTCCACATTGTTTGAGGCAACTTTCTCAGGGCATTTCATGTGAGTGTTGTGTTAGAGAGGGCCAGACTTTTATTTTCAAATTGCACATTGGACGAGATACTTTTTTATTGATTATTACATTTTTGTTTTCAGCGATTGCCATTAACTGAGGCTGACTCTAGTGTATGCCTTGTCCTATTGTTGAAAAATTGCTGAAGGCCACCATTATATCAACGTTTGGGTAGTAGTTTGGTTGATATGCCACTATCAATCAATGTGTCCATATCTGTAACAATTCAGCCAATGTCATTCTGAGCCAGAAGGAAAGAGCATTCTCTGTAGATGTTATTGCAATGTGTGTCAGGAATACATCTATTTATAAGTGATGAGAAGCATTCTTCACATTTATAGTTACTTAATTGTTGTTTTAATGGTGAGATTAGCCTTGGCTATGAATTGGATCCCTTGAGAGGCTTATATCCAAAGACAAGGTCTCTTTTTCAAGGATTTAGAGATATCAGCATACAGCTTTGAGTGTTCTCCAATTGAAGACTAAATATTAAAGAAAGAAATTGCTTCCATTGAAATGTGGAAATGGCCAACCATATCATTTAGTATTGTGGAGTTTTCCTATTTTCTTTCCCTACAAAGAGTCTCATCATGGGATAAAATGCACACCCCAAATAACATGGCTTAGTTATGATTTTCACAGTAAATTATTATTATTGTTGTTGTTGCAAGTTTATTTCCTTCTTCTGGTTCCTGGTGGTAGCTAGATCCAGTTAAAGGGGCAGCATGACTAAACATGAATACAAATATTTGACAAAGTTTCACATTTCTTTAATTCTTTACTTCTAGGCACAATAAAGTTATTGAATAAAAATGCTATGATGTATGGAGGGTGATATTAATCCAGCTATCTCTCAGATTCAAATAAAGAAAATCTGGTTCAATTTTTATAATGGAAAAGTGAATACCTCATTGAACCCAGCATTTGTGCTGCTTATTACACAGAATAAAAGAATTAATTCATAATAGGCTCTTGGCAGTTCACCTCAGTTGAGTTTAAACCCTGAGTTTTATGGTTTAAAGCAAATGAACAAAAGGGAAATATCCATATTTATCAACTGACATTAAGGTTAGAGGCACATCAAAATCATATTTCTTTTCTTATGTAAACACATCCTTTACTTTTACTTAATTCAAGGTCGTTTTTTGAAGTCATTTCTAATTGCTGTTTTAATTTTCACTGATCTTCAGGAAATTTTATCAAATTGGTGTCATTTTCTAGTTTTATAAATCTAGTAGTACTCCTAGTATTTCTACAGTGTTGTGCCAGGCACTCAAGAATGCAATGGCATAGAATATAGGACCTCTGTCTTGAAGGATATGACAGTTTATCTGGTGGAACAAGCAGTGTGTTGCCAAAAGTTTGATAGCAAATTAGTAACTAAAAACAATAGAATTACTGTGACATCTATATTTATACATAGAGATGCAGGTTCACCTGGATTTACATTTATGGAATGTACAATGGAAGGTGAGTAATCTGATTTAGATTCCAGTTTTTCATTTTAGGATTTCAGAGATATCATAGTAGATGGATTCATTTGATCTTTCCAAAGATGATAAATTTGGTGTTTGTGAATATAAACAAATAGTCAGAAATGATTAGAGTGGAAAATATATTTGGACCAGAAGAGTTTCTGGTTCATTCCCACAATAGATACTCTTTAAGGAAAATAGCCTTAAGTTTTTGTCTCTTCATCTTCAAAATAATGGAAACAACAGCCCACGCTTGTGTTGGATTGATTGCTTTAGGGACCATAATTAATGTTATCTCCATTAGCGACATCTTTCCTCTCACACTGAAACTCCAGTGTTGGCCATGAAAGAAACGGCAGCAAATCTGAGGGAATCTGGGACATGAAAAAGTGCCTGCTGTTTCCTTTACTCGCCTCTCTTCCTCAAGAAAACATGCTTAGACCAGGAGATGAAGTAGATGGAGTGCAGTCCAGAAATGCAGTTTTTCCAGCAAGGCCAAAGGCACATGAAAGAGCCCATTTAAGGTAAACAAAAATGCCTAGTTACCTGCCTATGATCTCAGTTGATGAAGAACCCTGCTGAACTCAGCTGAACTGTTCACACTGGGTATCAACACAGGAGCAAACACGCATGATTTTTGCATTATACTCCTGAGGTCTTTTACCGCTGTAGCACGAATCTTAGAAGGTTTTATTAAAAAAAAACAAACCTGGAGCCAGGTATTGGGGTGAATGCTGGAAGATCAGAGAAGCAGAACAAACCACAGCCACCTCACCTCGCCAATTCTTTCGCTGATCCTGTTTCCTCAGACTGGATGCCTCTCAGCTGAACTGTACTGCTCAAAAGCCTAAAAGCTTAACCATCCTAGTTACTGGTTTTCACACCTTATATACCTTTCTGCTTTCTGCCCTCACTTCCTGGGATTAAAGGTTCACTTCTTGGGATTAAAGGCGTGAGTCACCATGCCTGGCTGTTTCCAGTGTGGCTTTAAACACACAGAGATCCGAATGGCTCTCTGCCTCCCAAGTGATAGGATTAAAGGTGTGTGCACCACCATTTTCTGGCCTCTATATCTGTTCTGTTCTCTGACCATAAGTTTATTAGGGTACACAATATTTTGGGGAACACAATACCACCACATACTGCTTTATTACAGAGTGGTAGAAAACTGATAAAATCCTTCATTGTTCCTGTAGTGATCATCATAATGTGTTTTGCAAATGTAAAATGCTGTACAAATAGGGCTTTAGAATTCCATAGGATCAATGGGTTATGGCAGGTGAGGGTACAAAATAGTTTCAAGATGTTGCTTCTAGTTATTTTTTGCATCCATCTACATGTCCAGATTATCCTGTTTATTTTACTACACACACACACACACACACACACACACACACACACACACACACACACATCTGATACACCAATACATATACATATATATATATACTGGCTGGTAAGTCTATTTTGTCTAAATGGCTTAGATTTTATTATTGTTTACAAATGATTACTAAAAATTAAAATAAAAGTAAAATAGAGAAAAAACTCAGTGCTAAAAACTAGGCATGGAAAAAGTTCATCAGATCATGTTCACTTATATCATTTACATGCAAACATATTTTCAAGCCAATCAAATTGCTTAACTTAGAAAATTAGTAATAATCTGTCTTGATCAAAGTCGGTGTTGTGGAAAGTGATGAATTTGACAAAATTTGACATTAATTTATGGAATATTTTTACATTGCTGAAATGTAAAAAAGCCAGATGCTGCCAACATAAATTAAAAAAATAAATTGTATATTTCAGTGTAGACTATGCTCTGTAACTTAATTTTTAAAGTGGGTCCTTTGAATTTGGAAGCATACTCCCCCAGTAGCAATGAAAATATGTTCTGAGGATGGGCTACAAAGGTACAATAACTTAATGAGCACTTTTGAAATCTTATGTGGTCTAGGCTCTGCCCTAGGGGGTCATGCTACACTATGGAACATAACAGAGTGCCCATGTCCTCAGGAAAAATGATAAAGATAGGTAGGTGAATGTGTAGCATGAGATCCGCAGTAAATGTTACAGAGAAAAGCAAGTCAGGGAAGAGGTATGGACTGCAATTTTAACTTGTTGAATTTTACTGCTGTGGTTGAAGAAATGGGCCTGGAGCTGTGAGCAGAGATTAAAAAAAGCAATGCTTTGTAGGAATAATTTTGGTAGTTTGACATTTCATCTCCTTTTTCATTTGCCCTTCATAAGGCCATAGTTTGCACTCTGGATTTTTTTGAGATAAAAAATAGAAGCAAGGTGGGAATGCATTGAAAGTACAGAGGTATGCCGAGGATGCTAAGACAGAAATGGAAAAGGGATGAGAGGGAAATAGAGAGCGATGGGTACTGGTCCACTTCCTGAGATGGAGGCTTACACCAGGGTAAGTGATAGGAAGTGGTGCTTTGAGTTTTCTATCTCAATGAACTTTTTCCTTTTCAAAGTTTATATTAGTCAAAGAAGGGAAATGCAAGTATGTGCTGGAGGAGAGAATAAGGAGGTCTGTAGGGAGCTTGACTAATTCTCTAGGTATCTTGAGGGTATGATCTTGTATGAGGTGATAGGTAGCCTTTTGTACTCAGTGCCTGTTGTTAAAGCACAATGCCCCAAAACAACAATTTTAGATTACTCCTGGTTTTGTAGGTCAACTATGAAGCTCCATCGGGAATCCTATTTAAGACCACTGACTCACATGACTGGATGTTGGTACTGCTTGTTGTCTGCAGTTTGGCGGGACATTGGTTTTCCTCTGCGGTGCTGTTCCCATGGGGCTGCTTGGTCTTCTTCATAACACTGGCCATTTTGGTTGATCTACATCCCCAGGCTTGAATGTCATTTCTGTACCATTTCTGCTCATTAAAGTGATTATACAATGCATGCAACATTGAGGGGAAAGGACAAATACCTCCGTGTCTCCATATTCAAATAAAACTTAAATTAAAAAAGTGGCATTTCTATAAGTATGTAAAGAATTTTTTTAAGTTTAACAATTTAAATTTGTTCATTTTATTTTATGTATGTTTTCTCTGTACATATGTATGTGTGCATGTACGTGCAACACCTGTGTGCTTTTTGCCCTTGAAGATTAGAAGAGGGCATATGATCCCCTGGAATTGGAGTTACAGACAGCTGTGAGCCACCATGTGGGTGCTGAGAATTGAACCCGAGTCCTCTGCCAAGAGCAACAGGTGCTCTTGAACACTGAGCCATCTTTCTAGCCTCAAATTTTTGAGTTTTAAATCTATTTGATTTAGAATATCTAACACAATGCTTTCAGTCGTCCTCATTAAAGTTAATTTATTGACTTGGACAGTGATTTCTTATTACTCAATAGTTGAGGAAATGTGAAAGACATTTCTCTCTAATTGAGAGAGAATAAAACCAAGATCTTTCTTATGTTCATTGTTTTTCTCTAAGCAGTCCCTCTTACTCCCTCAAAGCCATTTTCCTTTCATTCCAGACATGGTTGGCTGACCAAGTAGGCACTAGCTATAAAAGTCAGAGTGAGGGGAATTGTTTTAGTAGATTCAAAGGAAAGAATGCTCCCTGCATTCTTTATGAACCACTAAGCTGTAGGTACTGAGAACTGTGGCTTTCTGGGGATCCCTGAGCAAATTGGATAGCCTATAAAGACAAGACAGCTTAAGGCCAAGCTACAGGGTGCCACTGTCTTAGGGATTTTAAAAGAGTCACACAGTGTTGACTTTAACTCAGTGTTGTGCTTACATATGGAAAAAACCATTCATCATTACTTCATTGACAGAACTCTGCTCAGGATTGAGCAGGAGTACAACCTTACGAAGCTCACAGGGAGAGAGATTCTTATGAGGCAGAAGAGGAAATATTCTAGAAAGAGACACATGTGCCCCTCTCTGGTTCTCAGACAGTTAAAACAATGGGTATCTCAAACTGACATTTTCTCAGGAATTACATTTGTCAGCCAGAGGAGGGACTTGCCTCTCAGAATGAGATTTCATGCCATTCTGAGAACTTACTGAACCATCTTGCAGGACAATCTGGAGCTGAGACAATAATGGGTCAGAGATGAGTAGAAACACACCTCCAGTGGGTTTGCTTAATTCTGCATATCTTTTGTCCCTCGTTGAAGCCCAAACCTCATGCCAGTCCTCCCTCTTTTCCCCAAAGTATAGTAGGGGTTACTGGACCTCTTCAACCCCTTCTAATTGTGGCCCCATTGAATAAATCTCTTTCTGATTTTTCACTATTCATTGCCTCTTTAATTGACATTTAGGGATGGGTGACCAAGCCCAACTTGGGGCTTTCAGAGCCCAGGATCTGACCTCCTAAACTCTGGCAACAACAGAAATCCTGCCATTGGTTTTTGTCTGTATTGGTTAGTGATATACTGAAAAGGCTTTCAGAAATTAATAACAACAATAACAACAGCAACCAAGTTGATATCTGAAAAAAAAAAACAGGATGTGTACCCCGTGAATGTCTTGATGGAGTTCAGTATTCCTTGCAGCATGTGGTAATTTTTTTATGATTCATGAAGTCAGGCATACTTTTTAGAGGCTAAGCTACCCCTAAAAATGTTCCTAAATCTGGGGACAGGATCAGGAAAGTCTTGTCTCTGGGAATTTAAGGGATAGTTATACTCTAAAAACATTTTTTTAATGGGTCAGAAATTATCGTGGCAAGTGAGATGATTTAGAATGAGCTGTTTTCTATAAAGGATTTTTCTTGTTCTACTAACAAATCATGTTGGAAGTATGTGGCAGATAGTGTCTTTGAGACTGGAGTTAAAAATCTTGAAATCTAAAGAGATGCTGAGAGGTGCTGCCTTGTCACTTTGCCTTCCCCCTCTAGATTTCTTAATCTAAAGACTAAAGCCTTTTAGTTTCTCATGCACTGCCTCTCCTACACCTACTCTGAAGTGGTCATTTCACAGCCCTAACTTCGTGGTCCTGTGTCTGAAAACTACACTTCCCCTATACCAGCTACTGTTTCTTAGGCATAATTACCATGGGTATGTAGAGAAAAATCAGGAGGTTGAAGGAGGAAAAGGGGCTTGTTTATCTGTTCTATTTCCTGATCCTGGATCTTCCAAGGGTTACTCTTTTCAATGGGCTCCAGCAGCTGCTCTAGCTCCAATTTCCCTTTTCATATTCCAAATAATTAATAGTGAAATCAGTTAGTTAATACTTGTAGTTTTATGATATAAAGTATCAACTCTGCTTCAAAGTAACACCCCCATCTTAACTTGGGGAACCCTTACTTGGAGACAGTGGCATCTTCTAGGAGAGTAAGAAAACAGAGAAATGATAACCCTTTCCCTTCTACCCAGTAGAAACAGGTAATAAAATCATGATATAACTGTGGCCAACAAGAGTTCTATGGGACTTTGAGTCTTGTGATGACAGTATGGCATCTTTTGGAAGTGTAACGCCATTCCTTGGCTGTGTTCTGAACAGCCCTTCAGACTTTACTCGGTACCTGATATGGTTTCAAGCTGTTCCTCCAGCTATCCAATATCATTTCAATACGTTCTCTTTCATTTTGGCTTCAGATAATATATGTCATTTCCTGCTGTTTGCAAGCAGCTTCTTCTATGATAGAAACGTGTTTAAAATATATGAAATCACAGCATATTTTATGCTCACTAAAACCCAAACATTATAAAGAAGCTCAAACACTATAAAGCTGAATATTGACCCACAAAAAGAGCATTTCAGTCTTTAATTTCAACCATCTGTGATGAATTTCCCATGGGATGCAATGATTTTGACAAGTGTTATGAATGTCTGAAAGACATATACTCTTGTGTGGATGGGGATTGCAGGTTCTCCCCAGTGCATATGAGGAGTTGTCCAGATGGTGACTTGATAGCCATTCAGCAAAGTCCTTTAACGGTTACGATTAACAGCTAATTACATTTAATGCCTTGAAAGGATTCCAGTTGAATTAGACTGATCAGAAATCCATCCCTGAGTAGATCCAGAAGAGAGAAAGGAGTTCCAGCATGGCCATCTGGATGTTCTTTTCCTACTCTTGCACTGAAGAGGGTTTAACTGCATCCACAACTCCTATTACAGTAAGGATTCAGTTTCTGCAATCTGAAATAAAAAGAGAAAAATTGTTTGTTTTTTTTCTTCAATACAAGAATACAGCTGGATGAAAGTTCTGGTTGGATGGAGAGAATAAGAGAGAAGAACCCACCCAACACATTTGCCACGGATCTAAGAATTAGAACTTAAAAAAAAAAGAAGAATCAAAGTAAAGCTGGAATACCATGGCTACTACTGACACATTCTAAGAAACACATGCTGATTCTTACCATAATCTTTATACTGAGCATGCTCATGCAAAATTAATATAATAATAAAATATGATTGATGTATAGACTCTTAGTTTAGAACATTTGATAATTATTAGAGAACATAGGATTAAGATCATAGGCTCTGTGGCATAGTATTTATTTTCCTATTCAACTGTTAATACTGCCCACCTGTCATGTATATATGGTGCCAAGTTCATCCTTATCAGTGAAGACCACTGAGATGGAGAGATTTTCTATCCAGAAACCGCATCTTGGCCTCACTGTTAATGGAGTCCAATCTCCAGGAAGTCGAGTCATAAGCAGCAGATGGTCTAGGAGGGAAATGTACTAAAATCCCATTTACACTCCTCTAAAAGTGGCTTCAAAATGCAGTGAAGGGCCTCCAAAACTCAACGAGTTGCAGCCATATTGCTGAATCTCATAGTTTTATGCAAGTAATTGTGGTAAATGGGGCTTGTTGGATTTTAATTTTTGGAAATCTCTGAATCTTGGAAAAAGGAGTCTAAAGGACTCAGTGACAGGTCGTACTAATGGCAACACTTTAAAAGGGAGGTGCTTATATACTTTCATGTCTTAAAATTTGTCTTCATAGCTTCTGAAATACAGTATTCTTATTTCTTATGTAGAAACTCTATAATTTCAGTTCTGCTGTCTTTTCCTATTTATAAAGGGGTTGTATCACTTCATTCAGGACAGGCTAATATGATGTCATGTTTATGGCACATTTTCATTGGGGTCAGTTGGGGCCTGTGCTCCGTTAATCCTCACACGAAGCCACGTGGAATGTGGCCAGCCATTGCAGCACTGCTTCCAGTATTTCTGCTCACATTCCACTGATTAATTCAACTCACATCAGCTGGGACTTGATTATGGAGGAGAAGGTGATCTTACAGTGTCCTGAAATGATAAAAAGAAGGAACATTGAACATGGTGTCCCTATGATACATTGGTTGCTGGATTTTATAACTTGGTTTAGTTATAATCAGAGAATATCGATTGTTTACTATTATTAGAGCAGGACATATTTTTAAGTACTGATTGGATTATAGATTCATTTGCAATGCTTTTGACTGATATTGGATCTTGCATATGATTGGTAAATGCTTTACTCACCAAGCATATGCAACTGAGCTACATCTCCAGCATAGGTTTGTTCAGTGTATCATCAACTATTATCAATTTGAGATACTCTAAGGAGCAATATTTTACAAGTACCAATTTCAAAGGACTAAACTTTGAACATCCTAGCTGTCATTTCCCAATATAATTCTTCTTTACACATGAGCTACATTTGTGCTTGAGAAAGCACTGAATATGTCTAGTATGTAGACCAAGGCAGTTATAATCTAGGCACAGCTATAAATTCTTTTGATCTTCTCTAATGTATTTTTTATTATTACTTGCACTGGGGAGGTAAGAGCATTGGTGTTTGAGTTTGAGTTGTGGTACAAAAATAAACAAAGCCCTTTGGTCTACTTTGTTTCCCAGAATCATTTAGATAAGGCAGAAGAGATTCTTCACAAGGTCGTGCTGGATATGTAAAATTCTCTGTTGGAGTTTGGAAGAGCAGTCACCCAGAAATGACATGCTCCTTTTCTAGACTTAATTTCTAACCTGTTTCAGCCTCCCTGAAGATGGGATTCCAGGCCTGCCCCACCACACCTGGTTCAGTTATCAGTAGTTCTTAGTATTTTTCTTGTCTGTTAACTCACTTGGGCTTGATCACGGGAAATATTCTGGCCAAGTGTTATCCTCTCGATTTTACAGTCAATGTTGCTAAGATCAAGAGTTGTTAAACTAATCGCTCGAGGTCATAATCGAAGGTTCTTTGTACATCTTAAATTGTGAATCCAAAGTGCTCTGTGCTTCTCATTCACTGCTTCCATCTACTTGGTCAGGTTGAAAATTCAGAAGTGGGATGGAGAAAAGCTTCCACAGGTTCTGTTGTTTCTACTTCTACAGCAACAGAACAGAGTTTGATCCACTGAACTGTCATTTCTGAAAGTTCATAGGAAATTAATGTACTTAAAAGACTTGAGATGAAATATTTCCTCAGGTCCTTTCTACAACAAACATACAGTATGAACAACTTGTGAGGTACAAGGGAGGGATTAATAAACACAGAGGAATGAATTGCCTCCTTGGAATGGTTATAGGCTTCTAGGGATTTTCACACTTCTGTCTATACTCTAGTGAGACACACAGGATGCTTTTTGGACTTTCATCATTCTGTTAATGTTGTTAGTGATTACATACCTTTGGTGTCAGGGCAACACTTTTTTTCAAAAAGAGTTTTAAAAGAGAGCAGAGTGCAGAAATATGCAGACAAGTTTAAATGAGAATTTCTCATCCGCACTGACAGTGTTCTCTCCAAGACCCAATGACCATATGACAAAAAACCCCAAAGAAGCCCTTTTCTGAGTTATTGCTTAGGAATGTCCAACAAACTCTCAAGACATTACAGGCTATTGCTATTGCTCTTGGTTGACCACCAGAGTTGGAAGGTAAGTCCCTATTGCACCATACACTTCAGACAGGGAACCCAGAGGACCCTCAGCTGGAACTGACATGAATGTATCCTCCTTGAGGACTAGCTTTTATGGAACCGGAAGGAGCCAATCAAGCTATGATGCCTATGAACCACAACAACAATCAATGTGGTATGATAACCCCAATGGTGCAGTAGTGGTAGGTGTACCTTGAAAGTAACCAACTTTTCTGTACTTGGACTTAAGATTCATTCAACAAGAGGGCAATCATACCTGGTACTAAAAACCTAGCCAACTACCCAGAACTAGTGAAGTCACTAGATACTAGATACATGCAATCACCACTTTACTAAATAAGCATAATCCCTAGCTATATTATTTTGTTCTTATACCTAGAGATAGTTGTAGCCTTCACCCCTCATCAAGGAATCTTCTGTTTGCAACAGATGGAGACCATTACAGAAACCCACAACTAATCAAAATCAGAGTTGTGAAGCCCAGTCCCAACTGATACATCTAAAAGCAACTCCTATACCTAAGGTTCATGAAACATTGTGGAAGAGGGGGCATAAAGCTGTAAGAGCTATAGGTTCAGGGAGTTTGCTGTGAGATCGTTCCTCACTCAAATGCCTGAAACTGTATCTACCAGGTCTCACCAGCATGTCTGCCTAAACATGAGCTGAACAAGGACAACAACAATGGACATGCTGAAGTGGGCAAGGGGGAGACCACAAGGCCTCAACTCTTCACAAAGAACTACCTAAAACTGGGGAATACTGAGAATGGGAGAAATAATCTTCCACAGGGAAGAGCACACCAGCTGATTACCAATACCAAATGGTTATTCCTGAAAACACACATATCAGTAACATTATACATATATAGATTGTATTTATGTATTTAGGAATATACATGCATACATGTATACAGAATTGTATGTAAAAACAATTATTGAAAAAGAGGCAATGAATTTGAAAGAGAGCAAGAAGGGGTACATGGGAGGACTTGAAAGAAAGAAAGAGAAAGGGGAAATGATGTGATTATATTATAATCTCAAAATTAAAAGAAGTAATAAAAATGTAAGTCATAAAAGGGGGGAAGTAGGGAATATAGTTTGCTACTTTAGGCTTAGGGTTTCTCTTCCTTCCCGACTTTCAAGAATCTTTTCATCTCTTCAGCTTTGTCTACAAACACAGGCTCACCCATTTCCTGCTGTCTCCTGACCTTAACTCCCTGTTTTAAGATTCTCAGTTTGTAGAACTTGTTGGATTCTTGAATTTACATTTCTATCTAAATGCTTAAAACTATTTACTTATAATGATCCCTGGCCCTATCAACACTTTAGTTTGATTATTCTATAGTTGTGTTAATTCTTATGGATGTCTTCCAGAGTTATGTAAGTTAGTCATGAAGAATATGAAATACACAATAAAACCCCAAATTGTTGGAATCATGGGAAGTGTGATGATCTTTTGTCCAGAAGAAGCATAAGATACTTCTGTTTTTTCATAAGTTTTTCCACATGGAGCCTGTGTTATGTTTAACACAAAAGAATATATTTATTTATAAAAATTAGGCAGAAGATTTTATAACTGTTGACCTCACACTGAAATCCTGGTAGGGGATAAAATACTTTAAAGAGAGACACCTTTCTTGTTATGATCAGATTGTTGCATTTTTCACATTACTGTGTTTGACAGAATGCATGAGCTCCATCTTGAAGATAACTTCCAAAGAAAAGGTACAAAAGACTTAAGCATGTTAAAGGAATGGGCCTAGGGACAAGGACTCCTCCAGGCCTGTGAACAGTTTCAAACTATTTCTCATCACCTACTTAGTATTTAATGAAAAGGAAGATCCAAGGCAATTTGATAGGAGAGGCAAGAGTCATTGCTTCAGCTCCTAGTGATGACAAAGTTAGTTTTCTTTAAATACATTTCATAAATCTAGATGTTTTTGATTTGGGATGTTGATGTTTTGCTAACTATACTGATAACTAAGTGCTTTATTAGCTTGGAAATCTGGAATTTTAACAATTGATGCTGAGGCACAAGACCAAAGGGTTGATATTTAAGAACATGTTTAAGAACCACTACATAGTAATAGGATAACAATTATGCAGATCATAATTGAGATCAAGAGACATCTTGTAAGATGCAGTTGACAAAGACTCTATATTTAACTCAGTTTGACAAAAGAGCAATTGGAGGCAGCAGAGAATTCTCTGTAATTTATTATTAAAGTCCTTGACACAAGAATCTGAACAACTTCCAAATTTCTCAGGTTTTGAAACTTGGAAGAAGAAGAAGATGAGAGTATCGTTATGGAAATGAAAATAGTCTATAGATTATAAGAAGAGGCATTTCCTTATTAGGTTTTAGAGAGTCCTGACATCTAACTAGATTGTTCCAGATCTCTATGACAGTGGCTTGAAGGTTCTTTTGGGTTACCTTGTGATTTAGAGTTTTTGTTATTGTGCTGCAGTTATATCTTCATACATCTTTCCTTATTGTACAAATTTAATTTATTTGGGGTCAAGGAATTATTTTATCATGAATATCTTCCTTTTAAAACTGTGATGCTTTCCCATTTAAATACACTTCAGCTCTTCTAATTGGCAGGCAGTGTTAAGTAGTGGTGTGGTCAAGAACCTGATAGTCGCAGTGGAAAATACTAAAAGAAACTTCTCTTAAGTTAAAACTATAACTTGAGACGTGCTTCTATCTGGTTAAGATTAAGGGGGAAAAAGATGTAACAGCTGGAATGATATAAATTAATGAATTCATAAATTCATTAAAGAACAAATAAAAATTGCATTTATTCTCTAAATAATAATGTGTGTGTGTAAGAACACAAATATTACAGCCAGTTGTTTTCCTGGTGCCATAAATAATAATAATAATGAATATTTTATTGTTATTACTAATTTTTAATGTAGTGTTTGATATAGTTTGGGTTGGGCTTCCATTTGGTATGTAGTCAAGGATGGTCATAAACTCCTGATTCTTCTCTCTATCTCCTAAGCCTTGGGACTATAGGTCTTGCCTAGCAGTGGTATGAATTATTAATTCAATGTAATACATTAAAATATTTTATTACTTTTGTTTATGTGTGTCTGTGTGAGTGTATTCCATGTGTATGCAGGTGCCAGAAGTGATCATTGGGTGCCCTGGAGCTTGAGTTACAGGCTATTGTGAGCCTCCTAGCAATGGTTCTGGGAACTGAACATGGGTCCGGGGGAAAAGTAGAAAGTACTCTTAACTTCTGAGACACCAATCCATTCCCTCAATAGAATATATTTTAAATCAATGGCTGATTTGTTAAGAAGTCAGTAACTTGATTTTGTTTACCATGAGGATAACTTGAGTATGCTGCTCCTGCCAGAATCACAATCTAATGCTACAGACCACAGAATGCTAGCTAGTCCAGTGACTTGATTAAACTAAAGGACAGTAGTGTAGATGTAACCAACCGCCTTATAGACCAATGCAAAGAAGAAAGCCAAGAGGTCAGAGCTAAGAGCTAAAACCTTACCCTTCCTCCTACAGTGATTCTACCTCTCCGAAGGAGCCGCTACTTCCTGTGTTAAAGTCTTTATATAGTCTCTGTTCTGCCTTCTCATTGGTTGTAAACCCAACCACAGGACTGCCTCATCACGGCCTGTTTGTATAGACCTCCAGGTGTTCTATGGTTGGTATTGAGATTAAAGGCATGTGTATCCAATGCTGGCTGTATCCCTGAACACACAGAGACTTACCTAGCTCTGTCTACCAAGTGCTGTGATCACAAGCGTACACCACCACTGCCCTGCTTTCCCTATGGCTTGCTAATAGCTCTGACCCCCAGGCAACTTTATTTATTAACATACAATTAGCATTTTGGTACAAAAGAAAAATATCACCATACAGTAGGTTCTTAGGACCTGTGCTTCTGTATGTTGGGGGTGGTTGGCTGTTCTTCCCCATGTTCATATCTGGCAAGCCTGCATTTCAGTAGCAAGGGCAATGGTGTGGCTAGTGCCACTGCTGCCGCCATTTCCTCTGTCATGTTGCCCTTGTGCTGCTCAGAAGTAGTAGGTGTGACCTGAAGTGCCATTGTCACTGTGGCTGCAAGCCCTTTGATCTACTCAGCAGACATCAGGTGTTGTCCATATCTGAATCAACAAGTCCACAGGCTCAGCTTTCCTGCCTTTGTTGGTGTTGATGTCTTCCTTTAGGCAAAATCATTAGGTAGAGTTTGTTTCAGCAGCTTAGGTGAAAGAATTTCATCTTTCATAAGGCCTGGTGTATTGTTGTAAACTGGATGAATAGTAGTTCTAAGCATTGGATTGAAGTTCAGTTATAAAAACAGGTAGCTTCAACATGCTAGTGGGTTAATTTTCTTATTTGTTGTTTTAATTTAAATTGCATGTAAATATGTAATTTCCCTTCTATTTTTTTCTTTCCAACTCCTCCAATTTCCTCCCATAACCCACTCAAATTCATGGCCTACCTTTTCTTTAAGTATTATTGTTACATATATATGTGAATAAATATATAAATACAGCCTGCTGAGTCTGTTTAGTGTTGCTTATATGTATATTATGTTTTTAGCCTGCCTTCTTGGTATTGGATAACCATTTATTAAGCAGGTAAGAGACTGGAAATTATGTGAGTGAGAATTCTCCAAACCTTTTTGCATATTGTAGTTGAACTAACTGATCAGCCCAAGGGTTAGTCCTAGATTAAGTGGATATTCCTGGCCCAATACAACTACCTGTCTTTCTTTTGCCAGAGACAAATGTTACAAAAGTCCCTGAATATGTCTTAAGAACTGTCCTACTACTAATACATCCTATGAGAAAGTAGAGCAGTTCAGTGTAAGAACAATAACCCATTAGATGGCTAGTTCACAATCTAGGTCTATTTTCTTGTGATGTTTTGGTATTCTTGATATTCTGTTAATAACTCAAAATAGCTTTTCAAATCCTCTTAATCATATTATGTTCCAAGTGTCAAGAAGGACGAGTGTAGAGGGAAGAAAAGTGATGTTTTCCTCTATAAAGTATTAATGTAACACACCATAGAAATATGTTTGCTAGCTTAGCACTTAGATGCAGTTCCATGTTGAACTAGAAATCAAGGGAGACTGAGAATATAGTTCTTGGGCTAGCATCTCAAGTCTGCAGCTCATCATTCTGGTGGTAGTAAAGCCTGAATGTTGCAGACAATGTTCACACTGCCATGGCACACTGTGATGAATCCCCAAGTTTTCTTAAGGGTGGTAGAAAAAAGAATAAAGAAATAGATGGAACACCCATTCCAGTTTTTGTCTGAACATAAGTGGGTTCTGGCTTCTGAGGTTTGAAACCATATATGCAAAACAGCTTGCTTCCATCAGAAGCACGTTACACATCCAACAATCCTTCCCTCTCCGAGCCTCTGGACCTGAACTTGACACAGAGCAATAACATCTTTAGTGTGAGTTTTTCAGACTTTGGGGAAGGAGGAATGCTCACTTCTGGAAATTCCTAAACATGGTTGGTGCTAAACTGGAACTAAGTACACAGAGTTGTTGAACTGAAGCCATTAACAAAGCTGCACTCACTTGTAAAGGATTTATGAATAGAAACTACATTCTTACAAGACCTTTAGCGTGGGAAGGAAGGGCGGCAAGGATCAATTCAGACATTTCATGTCAGATGTTTGCAAGAAGGCCCCTGACTGAAGGGTTTTAATCATTTCCTAGTCACTCTGTTGGTGAGGAGTGGATCCTCACCCTAGGGTTATGGGATTACTGGCCACAAGGCATATGACACTGAAGGAACAAAATCAGCAGCAACCTCTAC